>JAKSZP010009227.1:0-300025 GCA_022478985.1 Massospora cicadina
AAAATATTAGCCCCAAGTAAAATGTGAGCTTCCACCAAAAACTGCTCAGCGAATTCTGACAAGGTCTCATTTTGATTAAAATGTATAGTCATAAATTCAACTTTGTTTTGAGACATCTTGTTAGCGCCTCTGAACAGCCAGATAACTATCGCTTTTATTTGGGCATAAGACACCAAGCTATCTGGAAGATAGCAGGTTAATTGGTCAGCGCTTTCCACATCTAAAGCGCGCAGTAACAACTTCACTTTCCGTTAATCAGTAGCCCCTTCCATGGCAAATTTGAACTGTTTAAAATATCCATGTAGGTTTCCGTTACAACTGAAAGGAGGTAATTTCTCAATATGAACAAATTTGCTTTGCTCTGCGAACTGTTCGTTGATCAACTGTTGCAGCGTTTCATATTGTTGTTGCAATTTCTGGTGGACTCCCCTTTCTTCGTTCAGTTGCTGTTCCACAGCTTGTATTCACAAAAGAACTTCTTCTATTATATACTGCAAGCAGGGTTGCTGTTGAAACAGAGGAAGAATCCTCATTGTAGAGTAATAGGCTTTCTGGTTATTTTCAACTGTAGTTGCTTAGTGGGCCCCCTGTA
Source organism: Massospora cicadina (assembly GCA_022478985.1). Lineage (NCBI taxonomy): Eukaryota > Fungi > Entomophthoromycota > Entomophthoromycetes > Entomophthorales > Entomophthoraceae > Massospora > Massospora cicadina. The sequence continues at coordinate 593 of JAKSZP010009227.1, forward strand.
GTGAGCACCACTGTTAATTCTCAGCGTTTGAGCTCGATTCCACTGAGTTGGTTTTGCACAGGGTATGAGCCACTGAGCAACCAAATCTAATGATATGAGGATCGCCAATATATATCAATACTTAATAAAATATGTATGGAGCTATCACCCCTTATTTTAACCTTTAATTTAATATTAATTGCAGACTTATCTGCGCACTTCTCATATTGTAAAAACCTCCTTAACCTTTAACTTCCATCAGACTCTTTATACCTAGGTTCCCCAGCCAGATGCATCCTCGGCTTGGTACTTTTCTATTCTGCTTCCCTTTTTAACTTACTCTCATTTTTATTGAATCTTCTCATAAATCCTCTTGATAAGCCAAATGCCTCATTTTGAAGCGCTTAAATTACCAGTATTGGTTCAATTCCAGCGGATTCCATCCATTCCACCATATTGACTTAGAGCTTATTGTCCAGTCATATTGGAATCGTGACAGACCCAAAATTGTGGAATCATCTCAATTTTGCTGTCAGGATCAGATGAACAAACATGATAATCTGATTCCTCTTGATCTTCATTGGTTTTTCGTTCAAATTTGCCAGGAGAACTTGTATTTCTCCATGGCCCAGCATTATTATCCCAGGAGCCACCCATGGCTCCACTCTGGACTTCTTCCAGGGGCTTTTGACCTCCCCATAAAACAGCTAAGAATCTCCAAAATCAACCCTGTGTTAACTATTATCTGCAATACAGCTGTATGGTCCTTTCTTTCTTGATCTTAATGGAATTCCCCAGTTTTCTAAAATTTCCGCTGGCATCTCGTGTTGCTTCCTACCAACTAATTGGTATCAAATTGGTACAATGCCATCATTATATATCAGATTAATGAAGTTGTTTCTCAGATTCAATGGAGATTCACCATCCTTCTGGTATACCAATGGTAACGCTTGACCCAGGATGGTCAACATATTATCCTCAAAGTTACATTTAATTCTGTACTTCCATAGGAACTCTGTTCTGATCAGGATATCATAGTTTTGGTTCATCAAAACTATCACTGGCGCAAATACCACCAATGACCCAAATCTTAGTGGCAGCGCACTATACACTCCGCAGGAAACGGTGGTGTTCAGCCCAGATGTTCCATATTCTCTCTTGTGTTCCAAGTCCGGCGAGATCTTCATCCTCCTTACTAGCTTGGTTGACACAATATTGATGGGCACTCCACTGTTGACAATCGCCCTCACCCTCACTCAATTCACTTGAATATCTATATATGTACACTCAGAGTATTGTAATATATTATTTACTGAGTGAATGGCGGCATTATTAGCCAAATCTAGGGTGTGAATAATATGCACCAGTAATTCAGGAAACAATTATATTCCACAGAGGGGGATTGACAAATTGGCCTCATCTAAACGGACGGCTGATAACTCATTAAGATTCTCGGCAGTTTGAATCTTCTCTGGAAGTTGTCAGGTGTATGGCCAGGCAACTTACTGAATTATCTTGAGGTCGATATTCTTCGCCCCAGCTCTGATCAGGGCATTCACATCCATGTTGACCACTTGGTATAGCTGATCCTGCTTGTCTTCTATGAACAGATCGCTAATATCTATTTCTTCATTCATGAATAATAGGAGGAACAGGTTTCTCTGCCGCACTAGACTGTTCCTTGTTTAGGCAGTGGGCCCTTTTCCTGAATCCTTGGAAGCTGCTGTCTCCTTGGCCTAGACCACGTTAATTTGATCCTTCAGTTTTTTGTAGTGTACGGCGAAATGTCCTTTCCCACCACACTGATAGCAAACCTTCTCTTTCTTACTTAACCTTCTGAATTTTTTGGCCTTATTTACTGGCACAGTTCAGTTGGTACCTCTTTTTCTCCTTCATGTCCCTTCGTGGTATTCAGATTTTGGACCAGATTAGACTTGAAGCTTCTATTTGGGGCATTGAACGTTGCTCCCAAAATCTTCAGTTTCTACCATTTGTGAGGTATTTATCTCCATCGTGAATATGGAAAACATCATTTGATGCAAATCATGATAGGGCCAAAGGGCCGCTTGCAAAGCGATTATAGAATCAAAGTCATCTAACACTTTTGCTCCAGCCAGGATATGCGACTCCTGGTAAAATCAATCCGTGAATCTAGCAAGAGACTCATCTTTATGGAACTGAATTCTCATAAGTTCTTGCTTGCATTTTGACATGCAGGGTGGACTCCCAAACTCTTTCATTATGGCTGCCTTTGCCTTGGCATATGACCAGCTGTCCCCCTCCAGGTGGGGCAACACATGTTTTGACAGTCAGTGTTCAGGCAGTTCATGACCGTCAACGCCTTTTGACAATCCCCATATCTGTTCATAATCATGTTGAACAGTTGGAAAAATGCTGGGGCGTTATACCAATGGAATGTTGGAAATTTTGGCGTTGCCCTAAATTTCTCTGAGTCATTTCAGACCGATTCTCTTGGTTTGGCTACTTGGCTAGCTTGTGAAGTGACTTTAGGGCGTCATCTCCAAATTGCATTAAAGGGTGGGAAGCATATTTATTGGGGTAAACGACTTCCCAAGTATCTTGCAAGGACTTCTCTCTTTGGCATCGCTGGCTATATCAGGCTCACAAGCACATCTGTGAGCTTTCAGTTCCTCCACTTCTTTGATCAATTTCTCAATATCCATACCAAACTTTTTTAAATGAACACAATCCGCTTCTCGCTTTATTTTCAGGAATAGGACCTCTCAAACGAGGTCCCCCTCTTTCTTCTTCAATGAGTTTACTTTACCGAGTAACTCATTCCCAAAGTTGGCTACATTTTATACTCCTTCCTCCACCTTGGCGACTCATTCTTCTAAGGCTGCAAACTCCCGATGGTCCACTGAGTTTAAGGCATTCTGATTCATGGTGGCAATCTCAGTCCACAGCTTGCGCATTTCTTCTTTATATGACATTATAATAGATTCTTTACTCAACTACCCCTGTAGTGAGCACCAACTTGTAAAAATTTACTCTTGGTTGATTATCAGCCGTCAACCCAGTAACCTTTTTACTGCACAGGTTCAATTTCTTTGTGCACTTTGTCGCGTTGTATAGAATGTATTAATTGATAATAGTATGGAGAGTATTATCCATAGTTGAGATTAAACTATTATTAGGCCCAATGCTTTGGCTAGTACTTCTGATTAAATACTCTGTAAGTTGTACTCGTAGGGATTTGTTCCCTATATTCTTGTCCACCTGATCTTTGTTAAGATACCCTGGTGACAGTCTCTCTCAGCCCAACACACAGTCGGCAGCTATCCCTGATTGTGGTTCCTTCATCTCTAGATCCCCACTCAGATCTCTACTCCTCTCTCTGAGAGTCTTCCAATTATTGCCTTCTGCAATAATATCCTTGAGATAGAACAACACAATTGATGCTGATAGTCTAACTATACACTGAATTGATAATATTACTATAAAGTAATTGTTATTTTAAAAACTAGAGTTTTCTAAGGGTTTTTTATTATGGTAAATCCTAGGGAATTTATAGTGGGGGATTTGGTCATCTAACCCTTGGTTGACACCTCTTCAATGAAATGGCAGCCATTGCGAGGAGTGGTAGTATGATTGGTTTGGTTCCTGATTCAATTGGGTTGGGTTTTGATTAACACAAGTTCAAAACCAGCACAGGCTAAAAGACAGTGTTATATTTGTCTCAAGGTCACCTACTTATTTACTTTATATATATTATATATAGTATCTCATTAACAAATATAATGGGACCATCTAGTACTAAAAAAAAGAAATGGCAGCCATTGCCATTGAATCGCCCTTCCTCGTCTCAGCAGTGATGGTCTTCCCCATTCTGGCTAGGATTCCGTCATTAAACATCCTTGAGACCTCAAATGGAAAGAGTCAGAAAACATGTCCCTAACATTTTCCTCTCGATCCAAGTGAACCAACCATAATTGGCTAGCGACCTGCTTAGGTAATGGGACTTATACCCATTATGGCAGGTCACTTCACCAACTGATTGATTTGCTAGTTTCAGGCAGCATCACTTGCCTTGCAACTTCACTATTCATTGCCAATCAGTTAGTGATGAAACCCAACCAATCTCAATTGGTACACCTGATAGTTAATCACTATCAGATGCCCCTATTTCATCAGACACTCCACCCTATGAGATCTTATGTATTCATCCAGATTGATCCCCGATGGATACAACCAGATAAATATCCCAAAATCCCCCAAACATAGTTCCTCTGAAATTTGGGCCAGCTGATTTCTGATTCACTTCGCCTTAGGGAATTTTTCCTAGCGATACCAGGTAATCTAGCAGGCTGGGAATATGGGCAAAAATTCCAACAGTTGCAAAGGCGTGAGGTTCTGCAGGTTGTTTGGCTCCATTTGGAATCACAAACTGGAGGACAAGTTATGCACCATAGATGGCAAATCATTCCAAGATCTCATGGCAGAGCTGGTTGGGGGAGAGATGGCTAAAAAGCCTGGCGAACTGAAACACTAGAGTGGCGTCCTCCAGCAACTAAGTACATGTGATTGGGATAAGTGTATTTTTATATACAAGTGGCACATTCACTGCAGCTGTGGCCTTTTCTCCACTAGGAAATCCGGAGCAAAATGCCTTTAAAGGATGGAAATTGATAAATCTGGAGGTTTAAACATCACATGTGCCATCTTAATGATGGCAGCACTTGCATAAAAAAGATTCCCATATTTGACTTGAAGGCCAAAAGCACAGTTTGATCTGGGGGAGCACCAAGGGCTTCTCATCACAGCCTGGGAGCACGCAAGCTATTGAGCAAGATCCCAAGAGGGAACCATCTTTTATCTAAGTACTAAATTATTACATTTAAGTCATATATAAAAGCACTAAAACAAAATACAAATGTATTATAAATATAATTCCTAGATTAAGTATATAATTGTAAGATTTTCATAGTATAATTACCAAGCAAACACTTATAATTTATATTATACAGATATCACATATTTGATGCAAAATATCATTTAAAAATCAGCACACTGTTTCTTTAAAACGAATAAATATAAAAGTACTATAATTGTAAGCCTTGGGGAGCAACCCCTGCAGCTTAATTGGTAAGAATTCCCATTTCCGCACCAAGAAGGGGAGAAAGCCAGCAGCTGTCCTTCTTGTCACCATGGGTGACTTAGCCCATGTGGTAGATGAGTGGTGGGTTATGGCATACTCCTTGAAAGTCGCGCCTCTCTTTCTTTGTTAACTAACTATGAGTTGGTACATAAAATTTGGGAAGAAGGGGTGTTGGGAAGTGGTGGTGGCTAGAGGACATTTTCATCAGAGGTGTGGAAGAAAAACTATCTTACAAGAAGGTTCTTTGACTGGTTTGTGTCATAGAGCGTGCTGATAATAATGAGAATACCAGCCTGGGACTTCGGGTAAATTACCACCCAAAACCTAAGCCAGAATGCCATAGGCACAGCCGTCCAAAATGACGTGTTAAAGATTAGCATACCATTTATAAAGAACAGCTAGGGGGCGCTTAAAAGTGGGATCATCTCATTTTTAGTGTAAAAATTGATGATGACCAAAACTTATGGTTTATTTTGTTTTTGCAAGTTTTTATTGTAAAAATGAGATAGGGAAAATTGAGAAAATGGAGTGACAGCAGTAACTATCAGGGACCACAGCTTTTAAGCTCACTGGGATAAATTTTTAATTTGCACAACTACTATAAGGAATAAACCTGCAAAGATCTGTCAAATTGGGACAACAAACCTATTTTAAGACTGACTAAGGTCTGAACTGCTTAGCCAAATTCCTTTCAGGCTCACTGCTTGAAATTTAATTTTCCCATTGTGCGCATGCATTTGCTATGGTGATGACGTTTTGGGAAACTGGAAGGTTGCGCCCAGTGCCAAGCCACATTAGGATGGACCCAGTTGGTGGGGAAGGGGTTGGCCGCCCCCATGCCTGTTGGGGATGGGTGTGGCTGGGACACAAATGGCAGGAACTCGGCAGGTTTGGGGTGTTATGCACAACTCTGTCACATCCCAGAAAACCATCCAAATATTTTCCACCAGCTTGGTGGAAAATAACACTGGGAGGAGAACTGCAACCATTCATAGGGTACGTTATGACTCACCTCTCATCCACCACATGGGCCATATCGCCATGGGTGGTGAGAGGCATGGGTGCCAGCTTCTGCCCCTTTTTTAAGTGGTTCAGGAATTGGTCCTGATCCAGATGGAGGTGCTCCTACCTGTACTTATATTACCCTTCCCTTTAGGATGGTTTGGATCACCACTGCCAGGAAATGAGCCAGCGCAATATTCTTGTAGGCCTTGGGAAGCTTAATGGTCATGATTGCAACCATTTTAGAAGGGGGTGAGGGGATTCAGGGTGCGTAAATGGAATGCTTCTACTAACTTATGACAGGTGGCACAATTGCAAGCACTGATCCAGCTATTTTCTTAGGAAGGGAAGCCCTTCCAAGCCAAAACGTACTGAACTGAGTCACAAAATAAGCGCAATTCCAAAAATTGCTTCCACCTCTGATTTGACTGAATCTTTCACAACTACTGGTTCAGGATAAGCGGGTGAGGTACCAGAAAAGAGAGATAGCTGAGAGGCGTGTAAAACTAGATGTTATTTCCAGTGAGGAGGGAGCGCCAAACGGATTGAGCAATTGCTCAGATCTTCAACAACCTCATGGGGACCTGACCACTCACTTGCAAACTTCTTCAAGGGGACCTTTTTGCACAGGTGCCAGGTGTCAAGGATTACCTGTGAACCTACCCTGAAATCAGGAGCGGGCAGGCGCTTTTGGTCAGTGAATTGCTTATAATCAGAGATTGCTTTGGTAATTTGTTTACAGACTAGTGACTGAATGGCCCTGATTGGTTTAGCATGCTTTGCTGCCGTGGGAACCTTGGGATGAAGACAGGGTCCATGAGAAAAGAAAGGGTTGTACTCTAACGTCACTTCATATGGTGAAAACCCCATGGAGGCGTGTGGCATTTTTGTAAGCGAACTGAGACAACAGAAGATTGTCCACTCAGAAGTCCTAGGCAGTGATGGCATAACACCGGGGGTACTGCTCCAGGATCTAATTAATTCACTCCATCTGATCATCTGATTAGGGGTGGTACGCTGTGTACCGGCAGGGTTACTTCAGGAGGGCCAGAAGGGACGTCCAAAAAGTGAGCCATGAATTGTGGACCCCTATCACTCACAATCTCCTGGGGAAGCCAAATATAGAGATATGGTGGATAAAAAGATAGCGTTCACCTAAGAGGTGATGGAAGTTGAGCAGGGGATGTACTGAGAAAATTTGGTGAACCAGTCTACCATAACCATGATTGCCTTGTAACCATTTGAGGTAGGGAGCTCGACTATGAAGTTGACGGACACCAACGTACATGGTCCTTCAGCCTGCTGCAGTGGGTGGAGTAGGCCGTTCCACTCAGAGCGGTCCAATTTTTATGTGCACAGGTAATTCAATCGCTATCCACACGAGGATGTCTCTTGAGATCATGGGCCAATTGTATATGCACTTCACCAAGTTAAAGCACTTTTTCACTCCAGGGTGACCAACTGCTGGAGGTTTGTGGTGGGCTTAAATCACTTTGGTGTGAAGCTAAGGGGGCACCAACAACTGAGACCAAAACAAAATTCTCTCCAAACCCACTGAGTAATTGGAACGCTTGTGCACTAGATATGAAAGCTTCATTGACACCTCCAAGCCTTCAGAGCAAGTCATCAGATGGGGTAAAACCTGCTAAGACAGGGGGAAGTCAGATCCAGATTTGCGGACAGAATTTCAGGTGAGGCGATAATAAAATTTGGGTTGGCGGAATCACTGTGCTGAGCTCTTGCTCCTCCACCTCAGTGGGACATATGGTGGGGTTGCGACTCAGAAAATCAGGGGAGAACGTTCAGTGACCCTTTTACAATTCATATTTAAAGTCAAAATTGCATATGTTGCGGTATGTCTGGCCTTGATGTTGTTCTAGAATATGCAGCTTGCAAAAGTTTCTAAGGGCTTGATGGTCTGTCGCACTATCACTTCATGCAAAGCGCCCTGCAGGAGATACCACCAATAGGTTAGCGCCCAAGATATGGCTGCCAGTTCCTTGTAATAAATAGCGCAGTTCTGCTCTGTGGATGTAAATTGAGGAAAAAATGCTACAGGTTGCTCCACACGATCATATTCCTGCAGAAAGACTGCTCCTACTGCAGTTGAAGAAGTGTCACATCTGACAATGAAGAGTTTTTCTGCATCAGCATGCTTGAACACAGGTGGTGACACAAATACCTATATGATATTGTCAAATGCCTGATGCATTCCAGGGTCCAACAAAAGGGGACGTTATTGGTGGTTAGGGGTGCAGCGGCGCGGCAAGCTATAAGAGGGCGGGAGAGTATTTCTTTAAGAAGATGATGGTTCCAAAAAACTTCACAATTGCTTCTGAGTTGTCAGGGTAGGCCACTTGAGAATGGACCTGAGTTTACAGGGCGGATTAGCGTAACCATCATTTATACCAGGTTACCCAATAAAGTAACCTCATCACGGAAGAACTCACAGTTTGATGGCTTCACAAATAGACCTGACTTGTGCAGAGCGGCCAACACAGCCTCCAGGTTTATAGCATTCTGTTTGAGAGTTTGGGAGTGGATGAGAATGTCATCTATGTAAGCAACAGCGCACATGTTATGCATATCATCCAGAACGTTGTCAATCATCTTCTGGAATGTGGTGGATGAATTCTTTATCATGAACGGTATTACGTGGAATTGGAATATACCTCACTTTGTCTGAATAGCAATAATATATTCCTAATCCTTGGCTACCCATATTTAGTTGAAGGCGTTCACCAGATTAAGCATTGAAAATACTCTTAACTTTGCAATGGCCTAGAAAATTTTTGTTTCAAGGGAAGTGGGTAGGGGTCATGGACTTCATTGTTGTTGAGGTGAATGTATTAACACAAGAGCGCAGTGGCCATCAGCATTCTAAGCAAATACAATGGGGGAGACAGCCAGGGATGTCTCCTTGACAAGCCACCCCTTCATGAGTATGTTGTTAATCCACACATCCAAGGCTGCAGTTTCTTCTTCCACATGGGGGTATAGTTGACAAGTGATGTTAATCACTTCCACAGTTATGCTATAAAATAAAGGTTGTAAATTAAGTATGGAGAAGTTAGGTAGCTTTTCATATCAAAACTCCCATTATACGCTATCAGGGGATGTGGGAAAATCAGGAGGCAAGTCTGTAGGTGCAGCGAGTGTGGAAATGGTACCTATGCTCTGTGCTTTACCTAATATGTCAAGGAGCGGGAGCTCACCACCACCATGAGCATCTTCAAAGAGTAACATGATAAAAGCCAAGTTAACATTCACTTGTTGGCGTCTCCACCAAACTACACCAAAGATAACTGGGAATACCAGGTCAGACATGGCTGAGAAATGATCACAGAATATAAATTGACCATTTGGAATTGGACCAGGAGAAGCACCTTGTAAGATGACTGTGTGGCAGAAGATGCAACTGCACCTCCTGGCTTAACTACAAGTCCAATTCCAACAGATGTACCAACTTCAAACTCAAAAGAATTTCCCATCTCCCCTGTCTCTCACAGGGCCTCAAATGACACCTGGTGTGCTCCCAAATAAATTTCCACGGTTAACAGGAAAATTGTATGGTCCTGCTTGTAGGTGAGTGATTTTAGTATTGCCAAGCTAATCATGATAACTGATGGAAGAAGTGGAATTTACATTATGAACTCGTTGTGGCTTGCTCTGGTGTCATTAGCAGACAACTTTATGAACAAGTGCGGATCCTTGACGTCCTGACCTACAGGGGCCAGAATTGAACTGGACTTTGCCAACTAATAAGAGGTTTGATGCTGTTTTAAGAAAATTCATGTGACATCCCACCCAAAGGGTAAGATGGAGAGGGTCTGAAGTAAGGGTCGCTTTATTATTTCATGAAGCATGATGATAATAATGAGAAGACCAGCATGGATCTCCGAGTGAATTACCCCTCAAATCCCAATCCAGAATGCTATAGGCGCAGCAATCCAAAATGACATTTTGAAGATTAGCATACCAGCCATGAAGACCAGCCAGAGGGTGCTTAAAGAGGAATCATCTCACAGTTTATTAAAAATAATTTCTGATGACCAAAATCTGGTGTTTATTATGTTTTTTGCAGATTTTTATTGGAATATGAGATAGGGAAAATTAAGAAAATGGAGTGACACCAGTAACTGTCAGGGACCGCAGCTTATAAGCTCTCTGGGGAAAATTTTATCATTTGCATGACTACCATCAGGATTAAACCTGAAAAGATCGGTCAAATTGGGCCAACTGGCCTAATTTTAAGCTGACTAAGGTCTGAACTGCTTAGCCAAATTTGTTTCAGGCTCATTGCTTGAAATTTAATTTTCCCATTGTGCGCATGCATTTGCTATGGTGATGATGTGCTGGGCAACTGGCAGGCTGCGCCCAGTGCCAAGCCACATTAGGATGGACTCAGTTGGTGAAGAAGGGGTTAGCCCCCATATCTGTTGGGGATGGGTGTTGCTGGGAAACAATGGCGGGAACTTGGTGGGTTTGGGTTTTTTTGCACAACTCTGTCACCTCCCAGAAAACCCTCCAAATATTTTCCACCAGCTTGGTGGAAGATAACACCGGGAGGGGAACTGCAACCCTTCATAGGGTACGCTATGACTCACCTCTCATCCACCACATGGGCCATATCGCCATGGGTGGTGAGAGGCATGGTTGCCAGCTTCTACCCCCTTTTTAGTTTCTTGGGAATTGGTCTTAATCCAGATGGAGGGGTTCCTGCCACGACTTACAGTTTGAAGTTCACTAATAAGTCTACATCAAAATCTGGCGAAAATAAATCAATTGAGTACGTATTATGCTTGGAAACCTCAATTGCTAATCTATTCCATCACAAGAAAATATGATCTTGACTCTGACAGGTACAGGTGAAATAAACCCTATCCCTACTAAATGGACTTCCTATATGTGGCCTAGCTTTGGCGTAACCTGCTATCCACTGGAGGGGTCATTGGCATGCCATTTGCAATTACAATGGGAAAAGTTATACTTTATTTAACTAAGGCAAGCTGAACGGGGACGGGCAATATTGAACTCAGAGGAGCAAACTTATAGACTAAAACTAAAATAATTTGAAACTGCCTTTTCTTTCTGATTACTATCACTTTTAGTAATACAATTTGATTCAAACAGTAAACTTTGATAATTAATACCAGGTGCGATGAGTGTGAGTAATAAAGTAAAGAGTTGAGCAAACGTGGCAAAGGGCAGCGGACCTGGACCTACACCGCCCAAAGATACCAAGTGCACAGGTACAAAAGAAAATATCAGTAAAAACAAAAACCTGAGGTGTCACACCCTGAAGGCTTTGTGAATTTGGTAAAATACTGCAGTTACATGGAAGTATCCCACTCGCAACCACTGTCATTGGTGGAACACAGGATACAAGTTTTCCTGGGCGTAGAAGCACTGACAATGTGGGAAAAGTTTGGCAAAATCCAACTTGAATTTCTCCCTCACACGGGGTACTTAACAACCCATACTAAACGCAAAGGTTGGGTAGACCTTTGTTTGAAAACATGGAAGAAACAAATGAAGCAGCAAAGGTCAGAGTGGTGCTCAACCTTCCCGATGGTCAGCATTTGGTACCGACCAAATGCACATGCTGGACAGAATCCAAAGATATTTTCATGGTTTTGATTACCTTATGACTACACTGGTGCGCACAGTAGTCAAAAGACATCTCTGAGAAGGCTTGTAAGCCCACAGAGAAAAAATTGAGATGTAAAGATTCCAGATGATGCAACCCTTAGCACTGGGAAGGCAATCGCAATTCTTTCCCTGAACCAGGAGGTAGTGGAGGATATCACAAGAATCCCCAACATTGCATCCTTCACCATTGATGGGAAAAATCCCAACTGTTCCACTCAACAGTGAAGAGCGCACTTCCCATATGCAACCACTTCCAGGCCTTTGGGCACAAGATTTATGTTTGCCCCATAAAAGAAGGCTTGAGAGAATTGAAATTCTGTGAGAAGGAAATGGGAGAAGATGATTCAGAGTACGCCAAAACCATGGATACAACGCAAGCATTCAACTGAGGAGAACATGGGCAATATAAAATAATTGACCCATTTACCCAAAAGAACAAAAAATGGCTAAACAAGCTTGCAAGATGGCCATGGCAAGGCAAAGGCCTCAGAGGAATAATCCATATCACCGGAACAGATCCAGGAAGACAAGGATGAATTCAAATCAATGAAATAATTAAATCTCATGGAAAACCAAACAACCAATTTGAACAGATTGAATTCAATGGAACCTGATTTGGAAATAAATGCAGCAAAACTGGGGTTCAGTGCACCCCCAAAATTGTGGAACATAACTCAATTAGGAAGTAAAATTAACAATGAAATGTGCAAGAAAATAATGCAGCCATAAGAGAACACAAGTGCACCTCAATGATAGTTTGAAACCAAGAAAAGCCAAGAGAGGAGCAAAAACAGCGGCAACAAAAGGGGAAGAATACATCTAACTCCTATTTATGGCTATGCTCTCCGCAACAGAGGTGCATTGGAGAGTAATGTGAGTGAGGGAGTAGGGCCGAGGCCCTGCTAACCGCTCCTGAGGCGCATTGGGCGTCTCAGTAGAGATAGGGACGCTGAACATAGCAGGACTCAAGGCCTAAACGTCCTGGGCCAAGAATTTGAGTCTCCTACAAAGCCCACCTGTGGACATCCTGGAGGTGCAGGAAACCCACTGTCCACAGGGAGAGGAGGAGGCATGGGAAAACATGCTCCTCCCAACGATATCATTTTGGTCACAACATAGTGGAAAGATAGTATGAGTGAACCAAAACTTTATTTATCAACAAAAATTGTTCCTGGACAGCCGCATACTCGCCATAACCTTCTCATGGCACACCAAAGTGCACACAATAGCCAGTGTGTACACACCAAACTGTGCACCAGACTGAAGAAAGTTTTTAACAGCTTTAACACAACTAAATCTTCCAGCAAGCAACTTTTATCATGAGAGACACGAACTGCTGGATTAACCCAGATACTGACTGATGGCCATACACAACGGAGGTACCACAAGGGCAAGTGGAACTCCACGTACTAAAGGCCACCCTGAGACAGTATGATCCATTACTAAAAAGTCTACCCCTACTATAAAACATGACACGCCCACATTTACACAACGGTGTACTTATCTTTATGTCATAGATAGACCTGATACTAGCACCACTAATTTTTCATCACAAAATTAAAAAAATTCAAAACTACAAAAATCGAATTTTCTGTCCATTAGCTAGTTTTGGTGTCCTACAAACCGGCAGAACCAAGTACCCACGCACCCAGATGGTGCAAAATATGCCCATAAAGTTTAGTTGACTCAGAATTTCAATCCTGGATGGAGGAAATATCCTCAATCCAGGATTTTCAAACACCTTTCTACTTGGACCCACTAACCGCCTGGGAAAATTTTATAAAATCAACAACCCAACAAATCAAACACACAACGTCTAGAAGACACAGGGCAGCTTCAGCCATTATCAAACACACCTTGGCAGAAATCAACCACCTAGAAAACAACGCCTTATGAACAGGGTACAGCCCTGGATGGGTCGCAGATGGGCGGAGGTTTCTGTTCAGCCAAACACCCTGATCCACAAACACCAACACCAATTTGGAGTTCAATACAGAGCAAGAAACATATAAGATGGAGAAACTTTCTTGAGCTATTTTTTCTACTGATTCCACGACTGGAAAAATACAACAGCTTGCACACAGGTCTGATGACTGGACAAATCTATAGCAGAAACACCTGAAGAAGTCATGACTGAAGTGCACAGGTTTTATATGAACTTGTATAAATCTGAACCAGTCAAACCAGAATAAACAAAAAATTTCTTGCAAGCGCACATATTGACACCATGACTAAATATAATAATTTACTCAACCTAATATTGCGTGAGGAATTATGTAAAGTAGTACACAATGCACCAAGAGGAAAACGCCCTGGACCTGATGGGATTCCCTATGAATTTTATATAGAATATTTTAATAACATCTCTAACATTCTTCTAGCTTCAATGAACAAGTGTATTATGAAAACATGCCTCCTACCTGGAGACAATGAATCCTACACAGTCACCTTAATCAAAAAAGGAGACAGACTAAACCTTTCCAACTGGCGCCCAATATCCCTAACCAACACAAACACAAAAATTTTCACAAAAATCATGGCCAAACGACTAGGAGAAATTACAACTGACACGATATCCCCAACACAATATGGATTTGTGCCAACAAAATCCATATGGTACAACATCCACACAGCTGAAAATGTTTGCCAGTCCAAACCTCTGGAGCATTTGTCTTTTTAGACCAACAAAAGCATATGACAGGGTGAACTAGACCTATCTTAGAGCCTGCCTCAAAGATTCAAACTCCCAAATAGATTCATAAACTGGGTGATGATGTTCATAGAGTCAACCACCTTGGCTGTGCGTGGAGCAGGCTTCTTAACTAACCCAGTTATCCCATAGAGAGGACTCAAACAAGGAGATCCTTTAAGCACTCTACTTTAAAATTTTAGCTTGGATCCTATAATCTGGAATACAAATACTTTTTTAAGGGAATCAATGTCAAGGGCCAACCACCAGTCAAGATGATGGCCTTCGCTGATGACTGTGTTTTGGGAATATCCAACAATCAAGATGATTGCAGAATTGAGAAGATAATAAAAGACTACTCAGCCATAAGCAACGCATCACTTAACACTGAGAGAACAAGAAATAATACTCCTGGGAAAATATCAGACCCATTGGATGCCATCTACCCAGGGCCAACAAACTAATACATCAAGGCTCCTCACCAGACATAGGAGGCGAAAATCAGCAATGACCCCACTGAAACTTGCCTTCACCACAAAGATGACAGCTGGACCTGTCCGTCACTTGGGGGTATGGCTATAAGTAGGAGGTTACGCCAACTTCATGATGGAAAATCAACTCCTAGACAAAATAAAAAAACGCATCGCCTCCTTACATGGACATCAAACAGGTTTAACAGGAAGGGTCATGGTAGCCAACTCTATGATTCTATCGATCATTTGGTTTATGGCCCATGCAATTGCTTTCTCACCGTCCTTCTTTAATATAATTCACGCCCTATTATAAGGATGGCTCTGGTCCAATCACAACCCACCGTACGCCTCAAAACCCTATTTGGCGTTAGAAGGAATGGAAGTATGGGGCTTACTAATTATGTAGAGCAAGCGACTCATATACTAGGATCCTGGATAGCTCAGGTGACTAGCACAGATCTTCCAGATACACACTGGGCCAGAACAGCAAGATATAACTTCACACGTGCACTTCAATTACGAAACCCAGATCACCCAAACACATTAATCAAATATCTGGCATCCCATCCTACAGCTGCAGGATCACACGGCACTCCTGCATATTTCAAATGAATACTCCTAGCCAAGAGAAGAGCGAAATGGCAGATTCACATAAGCGGCCAAACCAGTCACCAAGGACGCCCAAGGCTAACTCAAAGACAGGAAATTAATGAACAAATAGTCACAGATAATATAATATGTAGAAATCCGAGTACCATAGCCAGGATAGATTACCTGGACCATATGGATATATCATACAACCTGGAGACCCAAAGAAAAGTATGGAGATACACAAATCGCCCTCTACTCCAACCCAGGATAAGAGCTCATGTGTGGAGATCCATGAGGAGAGTATACTGCACAAAAGAACAGGAAAATGCCACTCACTCCTCATGTACAATATGTGGTCAATATGGAAGCCTAGCCCACTGTTTAGAACAGTGCCCAATAGAAGGGCTTTATGGAAAGAGGTCATGCGCCTATTCCGCCAAGAAAGTAGACATCCATTCAGCCTAGCAAGGAACATATTCGCTATAAACATGGACTCTCCTATCCACCCATCCTTCAGGGCGTTAATAGTAGCAATAGCACTATGGACAATCCATACAATAGTACTGGAATTGTTTACAGGAGCAACGCTTACAATCTAAGAAGCCATCAACCATTTCCAATGCCATATATTGGAACATTTTCAAGCATAGCTGTTTGGACACATGACCCCCACTTAACAGAAGGACAATCAGCACATGGTTCCCCATATGGTTCCAAAGGTTGATTCTTTCCTTCACACATGCTGCATCCAAGAATAAGCTGCATAACCCCCTTACCTACCGTCCTAAACTTGGTGATCCTGGAGACAACAAGAGGGGCCTTAACCCTCTGGGGTGTCTTTTAATTTTTCAAATTTCATTAGTTTATCCCCACTATACTGGAAGTGCTTATCCTCTGGTCGACCTTCCACAAATAAATACCAAAATAATCTGAAACTTTTGAAAAGAGATGAACCTATCACACAAAACAAATAAAAAACAAAATTAAACTAACCAGGAAGTGGCGTTAAATTACTATCTGTCCATGGCGAAGGTGAGGGGAGATTGGGGGCTCTTCGTCCTCCTCTGTGTCAGAAAAAGTATGGTAAAGAGCTGAGAGCATGAGTGTGGGTGATTCCTTAAAATGATGGGTTGAGTAGCAGAGTGGGGCTTGCAGCTTGATTTTTTGCTATGAGAAGGGTGGTGATATATTTGGAGAGGGCTTTCTCAGTGTTGGGCCACCAGGGAGGAAGCATTGGCAGCACAATCATCTGAAGGCAGGGCTTCAAAGTTAGCAGCCTTGGACAAGATGTTTTACATTAGAATAAATAAAAATAAAGTAAATAAAATAAGGGCTCTGATGAGAAGTATTTTATTTAGAATAATTTAGCACTCTTTATAGTGCTTCAAAAAATATAAGGATATGAATAGAGATTATAAGGATAGGAATAGGGATATTTAAGGGTATTGTCATGGGACCTGTAGGAAAGTCCTGATATTAGGATATGTGGGAATAGATAAAGAGTGGATAGAGGTTAGATAACAAATAGGAAATGTAAATTTTTCTAAATTCAGCATAATTTGGGAAAAATCCCAAATTCAGTATTCTAGTTGAATCAAACTCCATTCTCAAAATTATTGGGCCATCTGAAAATTATGCCCTTCATTTAATTATATCGATTTTCCCCTGGACAAGGCTTTCTCCTAATCCAGGGAGAATCCCAACACTCAGCATCACGGTGAAATTTGAAAAAGGAATGTGAAGGTGGCAATGTTGTTGATCATAATGCAGGTTTTGAGGCCAAATTTTGCAACTGTCACAACTTTTTGTATTGCTTTGTTGGTGACTTGGCGGAATCAAAATGTTTCTTTTATATGTACTTGTTGCATTTAGGGAAGGACATGGATGGGTAGCCCCTTGGCCAATACTGAAACTGGTTTTGCTACGGCGTTTTGGAGGGGGTGACAATATGGGGAGACAATTGCCTCTTTGATGAGTTGGTGGTCACTTTGAACTCATCAGCATCAGGGCGTAGAGAATAATGCTGAGTTAGGTTTGAGATGCATGTTATGCGTTTAGGTATATTTTGAGGCCTGAGGCCTTGAACAAGTTAAACACAGTATTACCTGACTCATCAACTTCCTCCAAACAATCCCAGGTATTTTGGCTGAAGACAATTAGTTTATAGGTATATGGGTGGACTGAGTTGGGTGGATGGGTTTATTTTTTAATTTACTAAGGTCCATGATGACTCACAATTGATTTGCTTAGGAGTTTGGGTTTGAAATGTAAGTTTCTGATTAGCTGAATCAGTGGCAGTTGCAGCTGCCACCTTGGGGGAGGGGGAGTAAGGATGAGTCCCATTTAAAGAAAGTTTTGGGATTGGCAATGAGAGCATTATGGTAGGAGTCAAGCATGTGGGCTGTTGCTTGGCTATGGAGGAGCAGCGCCACTTCAAATGGTTAAGGTTAAAACAAATGGGCAGATGGTGCGTTTTCCATCTACTATGGCCCAGAAAGGATGGTTGGGGGCATATGGGACAACGGTGAAAGGGAGAATCAAAAGGGTGATTTCAGTTGAGACTGGGAATATAGATAAAAGGCATGAGGGCCTGTGAATTAGTTGGCTTTATTGAGAAAACAAATTGTTGAATGGGATTGGCGTCATATGCTGAAAATCTCGCCATTAGCTCATATATATTTATCAGGGGGAGGTGGGTGGGGAGGCCTGCGAGATAAGCCACAAGAGTAGTTTCATTAGGCAACTGAGTGCAAGTGGGTGAGAGGGGGTTCCCTGGAACACCAGGGGAACGTTGGCTGCAATTGCAGCATTGGCTCCACAGGTGAAACCAAAATTAAAATATCACTTATGGGGCGGAATTTAATAAAGCCTGCAGGCTGCATAAACGTTTGGGCTAGTTGTACTAATTGTTTGTTGTTGTATGGAAAGATTTGCCATATTTACCCAGAAGACAAATCGCATATTGCATTGGGGGAGCATAATGGGGCTATGAGGCGCCGCTTGAGATCGTGCAAGGTGGAAGGTAAGATCCTTGGGGGGAACGTATCAACCTGAGGCGTTGGGGAGAGCTAGTTGATCCAGTTTAAACGTGTTTTACCAGTTGGGCGGAGAATGTTAGGGGGGTTTTTGATGCCCCATTTTAAAGCAGCAGGCGGTGAGGCAAGGACATCAGGGCTTCACTGTCTGTCAATTCTTCAAAGTTTTTTAGTTCTTCTTTAATTTGTAAATTTATCCAAAAGTGATATTAGGCGGAAAAACAAAATGGGACATTTTCTTGCAATAGAATTTGATGCTAATTTTCTAAGCAGATTAGTTCCAAATTGGTATTACTACCAATTTATGGTGTCAAAGCACTATTTAAATTTCGTAAATATTACTAGTGGCAAATGCAATTGTTTCTATTCCTTTACGGTTTTTGAGCTTAAAAGCCAGCGGACCCCAACAGGTTCTGCTTTCAAACCATTTTTTCCCTTTACGCCCTTTAGTTTAAACAAGAAAAATTTTACCTGTGAACTCAAGCAGTCTGACAACATTTAGCGGTTATGTTTTCAATTCTGGTAATATCTGCTGGTGCTTTTGGATGCCATATTATTTTTCATCCTGCAATATAGATGGCTGTACCAGTAGTATTCTGGCTAGTGTTATAGGTGGTAACCCATCCTGAGAGCCAGTGCAGTCTTATTATTATCAAAAAGTTCATGACAAATATGTAGTATTTCATAAAATTATATCTACCTCTAAAGGAAAGTGTTTTAGTCAAGGCCTTGTTATAGTGACAATGCACCTGAAAGTTGTATCTCAGCTTAGGGTTGGTTTAATGTTGCAAAACTTACATCTGCTACACCAGAAACTCCATTAGTGTACCAGGCCAAACAGTATGACGATTGCTTGCCCCTGCTGCTTTGCCTTAATAGGCTACCTTTCACTAAAGGTCCACAGGCAACACACCAACCAAGCAGACCAACAAAAGCATTGATACAATTAATCCTTAGGGAGGCACACAGCAAGCCCTCTACCCATCCTGGGTGATTCTCAGCTCTGTCTTATCATCCTCTCAGTGTTAATATCCATCATTTCCTCATTGTTGGTGGCCAGCTGGCCAAAATCCCTTTTGAAACTTCCTTGTACATCCAGGTATTGGGGTTGGTAGCGCCAACCACCCCTAGGTACATTTACATAGCACTTGATCTTGGGGATCTTCAGCCTACTCTCCATCACTGGCCACCCTCTGGATACCATAAACAATAATAGATTAGGCGAGAGATAGATCTTTACTAAGAGGGAATTTTAGGTTTCAATACTTAGGTGACTTATTGGAAATCTAATGCCCGTCTATCAACAATCATCAGCATCTATTACCAGAAAATAACCATATCAGAGTTCTACTAGCAACTATTCCCTCAATATTCATCCCAATCAAACACCAAACAATAGTTTGATTCATCCTAAGCATCACTTGCAAGTTCAATCTTATATAAATTGATATTGTAGAGTAGTAATTGAATACCCTTTGCATTAGTTGCTAGTATCTAAAACCTAAGCAATGGAATCATCGTTGCTCGCCCCTATTAGAACCCTCAGCATTTAAAGCTGGCAATATGATTATCCTTGGCTTAAATCGTTAGTAGATCCCAATTAGTTAATAGTTTGATTGTCATTGGAATCAATTGTCAGTAATCAAAAAGCTTAATGACAAATTAGTAATCCGCCACAAATCTAGATTATTATTGTATTGGTATCCTTGGCTTCAGTCACCCGTGTCAAATTGCTAAACACATTACTCCATCAGGGATTATTCCTGACACTTTGATATATCTCAACCCAACCAAATGGGGAGCACAAATTGGTAACTTTATTATAAATAATATATCAAGGTTAGATGATTAATCAGAAATTACCCAACTAATCAAACCCCCTAGTTCAGATATTATGGAAGGAATCCATCTGGTTAAATTCCCAACATTTACAAATCCTGATCTAAATTATTTAAGAAAGCTAAAAGCTGGGGTTTGGCTAAGCTTTAGGATGTATCTCCTCAAAACCATTCTTTAAACTTAAAAGAGCTTATAGAATGGCACGTGGGCGGCTTGTTATGTAGCTTGCTGATATAGATAAGAATTTACTGCCACTAAGGATTAGTTACCACCCACAGTAACAGCCAGGATACCGCTGGTACAGCTATCCACATTGTTTGGTATAGCTTGAGAAAGGAGAATGCCAATACTAGCTAGGTAATCCCAGAAATGGACAACATAGCTAATAAATGACACTAAGGTCTTCTTATTCTAGAATTATATTTTGGAAATTTAAAGTTTCATTTAGGAAAAGAAAAGTAAAGATAGAAGATGGTATGGCAGCAGAACCTGTTGGGGAATGCTGCCTTATATGCAGTAAATAATAAAGAAATGTGCATTTGTGGCCACCATTCCCCAATGCAGGGGCAAATATACAAATTAAACACTACAATAAATTTTTAATAAAAACCAAATCTGAGATAAGTGGATGAATTACTCAACCTTACATCTTAATTCTATCTTGTTTTAAACTTTATGTGGTCTAATAATGAACTGGAAGATGAATAGCCATTACATCGATGAACTGGGACCATCTAGTACTAAAAAAAAAAAAGATGAATAGCCATTCTGAGAAGTGCGCCCTTGGCCAGTGATAGTAGGGCTAATCACACATCCTTGAGTTAAATAGATCCAAGACGCCATTACCTGTTATGGAGTCCTGACCATACGAGCGCCTAAGTCAGAAAATAGAAAAGAAAACATTGAACCCAAATTCACATTGAATAATTCATTAGCATTCAATTCTGGCCCCTTCTTGAGGGACCTTGAACTCTTATTAACAAAATTATAACGCCAAAAGGACAAGCAACCTACCTGCTGACAGCAACCCTAGCTTACAGCATTTCCCTACAAAACCACAAATTCTTTCAGAAAAACATTGGTGGTGGTCTGAATTAGGAGGTGATCTATCTAAAAGTCAGCTGTCACTCATCTCTCATCCACAACAAGGGCCAAATTTCACTTGTTGGTGAGAGGGGAAGACATCTTCTTAAACTTCTTGGTTCTTTGTAAAATTTTCTCCTAATCAGGATCAGGGGTGCTCCACAGAACTTACAGAACTCCTCAATAGAATGACCTTTAATGTATGAGACCATACAATATGAAACTCCAGTTTGGAATTATTTTTCTTGCACTACCTGGTGGTTGCTCCTATCCACAATGTGTTTTACTGTGATAATAGATATGAGATTTTTAAGAGACTTCCAACACCCCAACTACCTCATCTTTTTCATTTTATGTGCAATTCCCCAATTATTTGGGATTTTACATTGCTCTCATTTTATATTTAAATTTAAATTTATTGTGGGGAAGGCCGACCATGGGATGGACACTTCCAAATATGACTCAGAAGAGACAAAACTTAGTACCAGGGGAGGCACCCCAGAGAAGCGATGCTATCTCTTGTTGCCAGCGGGAACGCCACTTATGGGGAGGATGAGGAAACGTGTGAAGGGGCCATAGCCGCAATTGAGCACGTGTGGAGGAAGGGGTCTGATTTGATGAACCAGACTTTAACCAGGAGGAGACCAGCTGTTGGCGACGCGGTGGGAGGTATCCAAACATCCACGCTTGAAAGTGGTCAACCAAATGAGACTGGAATCTGTGGACCGCTTCTGGGAGGGTGGGGGTGGAGCCTGCGATGGCATCTAAGACAATCGTGTAGATGGTCCACATGGCGATTAAAAACTACCAAAGCATGAAGGGAGGGCGGAAGGGGGAGGCCATTGATAGAGCAAAAATATTTCTTGACAGACTGAAGGGATGCGTTTGATCCTGGCCCAGATGACGTTGAACTTCGCGCCATATCACTTTAGAGGTAGGGCACTTCTCCAGGCGGTGAAACAGCGTTCCATACTGGCCACACACGGCACAGGATGAGTGTAAAGTGTTAGAGCGCTCAGCTGTGCGATATACCCGCCTCAGGCAGCGCCACACATGGGAGCGGACTTGAGGTTGCAATAGAGGATGGTGTACATATTTCCAGATATTTTTATGGGTCTCAATGGAGTAAGGGATGTCCATCATGTCCAGGTAGTTCACCCTGGATAGGACATGGGGCCGAATGGGGATCACGCCATCATGGATGGGTAGTCCCTGTACCTCTTGTATAAACTGAGGAGAGGGGCGGCCTCTTTGGGTTGTATGTCCGCTAATACGCATTCTCCACTCAGCGCTCCGCATGGAGAGTAGGATTCGTTTGTAGTGGGTTTTAGTCCCGTGGGGACCTGTGGCCGATGTGTGTGAAGCGAGGTATTTCATCAGGGAGTGGGGGTTCAATGGATTGTTGAGGCCCAAGGCGCGGGAGAAGTTGGAGTGGGCTGCGCGGTACCAGTGTTGGGAGGGGAGTGTAGGGGTGGTGATGGCCGCAAAATTCAGGTGCCCAGGATCTTGGCGGCATGGGCTTTGAAGTCAAGCAGGCCCATGTCACCATGATGTTGAGGGCCAAACATGACCTCTAGCCGCACTGGTGGAGGGCGGCCCGACAAAACCATCCTTGCAGCAAGGCGTACAAGGATTTGTAGAAGCTTGAGGAGAAAGGGATGACATGGGCTCCAAACCAGACTTTGGAGAGGAGCATAGAGTTGGCTAAAACAACCCTGCCAGTAAGGGAAGTAGGGTGAGCTCTGAGGGAGGCGATTCGCTTCGTCATGTTATTCAGAATATGGCACTCCATTACTGCTGACACATATGCACCTGCCTCCATCCACACGCCCAGATGGCGTACTGGTCCTATGGTAGGACGTGGCACGAAGGGGAGCACCAGTGGGGCGTGTGTGTTTGAATTAGTAGGGCGAGGACGTGGGCGAGCAGATGGGCTGGGTTATGAACTAGTTGCTGAGGTCCAGCAGTTCTGAAACCAACCAAGAAGGATGATTTCAGTTTTAGAAGCATTCAGTGCCGCGTTGCTTACCCGGGAATACTCCTGGATGAGAGCTTTAAGCGCGCGTGCATCTTAATTATTAGACACCCCAACCACACAATCATCTGCAAACGCCATCATCTTGACTAGGGCTTGGCCTGGCACGTGGACCCCAGTGAGTTGGGCATTCACATTTCACAGTAGTGGGTCAAGGCTGAAGTTTTATAAGAGTGGGCTGAGGTGTCCCCTTGTCACAAGCCCCTTTGAGGGCGGACTACTTCTGTTAGGAAGCCAGGGCCACGCACTGCCATTGTTGCAGATTCCGTGAGCAGCATTACCCAGTTGATGAAGCGAGGGGTAGGCGAATTGATGGAGGCAGGCCCTGAGGTAATCCCAGTTTACTTTATCATAGGACTTTTGTTGGTCCAAGAATACAAGTGCCCCAGAGGCTGTGGGCTGACATACATTAGCCACAGAGTGTACGTAATCCAAAATTGACCTTCTGGGGATAAAACTGAATTGTTCTGGGAGATGGAGGCAGATGCTACAGTCCCTAAATGGTTAGCCATGATTTTTGTTAAAATTTTGGTGTCTATGTTTGTTAGAGAAATGGGGCGCCAATTGGCTAAGTCTAGCTTATCCCCTTTCTTGAAGAGTGTGACAGTGAAGGCCTCATGTCCTCCTGGCAGGAGGCGCGTTTCCATCAGGCTTTGGTTAAGTGAGGCGAGCAGCAATGGGGATATATATTTGAAGTACTTTTTATAGAATTCATATGATATGCCATCTGGGCCTGGGCATTTCCGGTTTGGTGCACCACGGATGGCTGTCCATAATTCGTTCAGAGTTATCAAATTCATTATTTCTGGGTATTGGGAAATGGTGCGGATGTGGGTTTATTCAAGAAATTCCGCCACTTTGGCTGGCTGAATTGGATCAGATTGGTATAACTCGGAGTAATACTGTTGCATTTCAATTGCCACTTCAGCTGGTGTATCCGCAATGGAATTATCTGATCTTTGCACCTGTGTGCAGGCCACGCTCTGGCATGGTGCAAATTTTTTTAAAGAAATGTGCGGTGCACTTGTCACCTTTTGTGATGCGTGTGGCCCTGTACTGAACACAAACCTGATGTTTGTGTCGTCTTTTGAGTGCGTTGAGGTGGGCGGCTGCCTCCGCCCACTTCTGTCCCTATGCAGAGCTGTATCCTGTAACTGGGATGTTGGACTCCAAGTGTGCCAATTCTGCCAGAGCGCGTGAGATAACCGCTGATGTGGCTCGTGAGTGTCTGGAGGAGAGATGGCGAGAGTGGCGGATGGTGTCATCTTTGAAAGTTGCCCATGTGGAAATGGGGTCCGCGCAAAACGGTGCAACAAACTTTTTTGCCAAAGTTGTCTCTTCTACCCACATGGAAAATCCTGGTGACCTGAGCTTTGGGGGGCGGATTTTGTACCAATGTGGGGCCTTAGCAGCTGTGACAGGTAGGTGGTAGGTTAGCAAGACCAGTTGATGGTCGGAGAATTCCAATTTTGTTGTCTTAAAGTGGGAGATGTGGGGTTGGAATTTTTCTGGCATTAGAATAAGGTCGATGCAGGTCATAGACCTTAATTGGCCGTTGTGGATGTGGGGACGCATCATGTTTTCAAGCAGCGGGGCATGTCGCAGCAGCACATTCATCAACCCAAGGGTGGCCTTTAGAACACGTAGTTCTATGTGAACCTGGGGGGCGTGGGGTGAGGAAGGCCACCAATCCGTTGGTGTGTTTAGCCAACAGTTCATGTTGCCAACTAGGAAGGAGTCTGGGGGTAGCGGGAGGGATTTGACCAATGAGAAAAATTCCCAACGCTTGCGTGCACCATTTGGGGCATAGATGTTGACAATTGCGTGTGCTACGTCAGCCCACGAGAAAGTGACAACAAGCACTCAGCCATTTAGGAATGTTTCTGAGGATAAAAATTTGAAAAATTATTTTTCCAAATTAGCACCCCACAGTGCATCAACCAAAAGGATAGGGATGGGAGGAGCATTGTTTTCC
This sequence comes from Massospora cicadina, assembly GCA_022478985.1. Classification (NCBI taxonomy): domain Eukaryota; kingdom Fungi; phylum Entomophthoromycota; class Entomophthoromycetes; order Entomophthorales; family Entomophthoraceae; genus Massospora; species Massospora cicadina. Next base: position 26,065 of record JAKSZP010009227.1, read on the forward strand.
AAGCTTCCTCGGAACCTCATGGACAGTGGGACTCATGGATGGCCTGGATATCCATGGGTAAATTGTGTTGTAAAAAACTCAGTTTCCTAGCCCGGGATGGGGAGGCCTTGAGTCCAGCAATATTCAACACCCCTAGAGTGAAGGTTTCCTTCATTGCACCTTAGGTGCGAGGGGGTGGGCACTCAGGCCCATCATCCTCTTCTAGATCCCCGCAGGCCTTCACAGCAGTGCAGGTGTTAGCAGCAACGCTATCAGAGTTTTTGTTAATTTTTGTGGAAAGAGTCACGTTGGCTTTAGCCTTCACTTTTTGTTTTCCCAACGTCAGACAAATTTTTTGTGGTGCGGGTGAGTTCGGTGCACTGTTGAGCGGGTCAAAAAAATTTTCAGTTGGGATAGGTCCCAAGTCAGTTTCAACTGGAGCTTGGGTGCAACGATTGGGTGAGATCAAATCTCCCATCAGATCCTCAGATTGAGTGGCCCGCTTGGCATTGGCTTCCCAATCTGATTGGTTGATGGATTCCCAAGTTGCTTCCGCCGCGAAGGTCTCCATGTACTCCTGGCATTGTGAGTGTGGGATAGCGGTGGTGGCTTTGGCCGCTTCCTTGGCCGCAGCCCTATGGGCCTGCTTGGCCTTCTTCCACTCTTGTGGGGAGATAGGCTTTACCAGTAGGTAGCAGCCTTGTGCTCCCCACAGGAAGGCCTCCTTGGTGCTTGCAGTTGGTTTGTAGTGCGCCTCTCCACTGGCCAAAGCCGCTGAGGGGTGCTCTTGGAATGTGATGCCCTCCTTGGTGGGGTATGCGTGTGCCTTATAGCCAAACGCATCACAGTGGGTGCAAATGGGGGGCGCGCTGTCCACGGTCACCCAGAATGTGTGGGTGGTATGCCCTGTGATATCAATAAAAGTGGAGTGCAGGATCTGGGTTAGGTCCTTCGCAGATCCCCTCAATTGGGGTCAGAACTGCGATGGCTTTGCTGGTGCACAGGTGTGGCATCAGCGTGAAGTGTTGCATTTCAAAAGATTGTATTTCACCGTATATGGTGAGACCATCTTTCAGGTGTTGTTCCAAATTGTCACGTTTTACCGTAGTAGGCAAAAAGTCAAATGTAAGGAAAATTTGGTTTGATTTTGTCCATCTGGTGCGTTTAGTTTGGTGACCCATTGCCCTTCGGGGAGGTTGACCACTATGCGCACTGCTGCAGCCTTGTCTGCTGCCATTTTGCTTTCAAAACCTAGATCCAGCCAACCATGTGACACGGAGTGAGGTGCAACGTACACCGCGGTTGGGAAAATTGTGTGCACATCTTCACAAAATTTTTCCCATAAGGCCGTTTTTTGGATGTCCAGAAACACGCGGACTCCAAATTCCACCGACAAAAGTGGCTAAGATGTGGCGTGTTGATGTACTGGTTGCATCATGCTTGCCATGCGAGTATCTCCAGGGAAGAAGTGACCGCCAGTTTCTTAGTATTTTTGTCAATTCCGCTGGATTCTCCAGGGCGATTTCAAACGTTGGAGGCCGCGGGCCTTCCACCTGCTCCTCTTACCTTGCTTGCCCAACTGCTCCCTGACATGGGCGCAGACTAATCTCCTCTGTGAGATTATCAAACTAGATTCAATCTTAAATTGAATAGGTTGCAATAGTGATTGCAACGAGAAAGAATAGTCCTCTCATTTTATATTATTAACAATGGTTATTCTGGGGAATACCTTGCTAACCTGTTTATCTTTTTTGCATCTGGTACTATTAAGTAAAAAGCTAAATTTGGTTGTTGAAATAAAAAACACTTGACTCAGATATTAACTCTATGTACAGGACATCATTTACTGCATTTAGATGGTGCTAATTTTATAAAAATATGGCACTCAAAATTGGAATAACCTAAAGCTTTTATTATAAATTCACTGTGCTGGTAAAATACCTTAGGTACTCAGTTCAGTTGACCTCAGTTATAATATGGGTCCTGGATGACAAGAAAACCGCACTGGGTGGGAGCCAGTGAATGATAGATAACCCTGGATACAGAGCAATTGTTAATGTAAAATCCAAATGTGACTTTTTTCTCACCAGGGTTACTGATAGGACTGAGTTCCTAACTGGTAGGAATGCCTCACCATTTGAAAGACCATCCTGAATAGGAATAGCATCCAGTTACAATAACATATACCGTTTCATGTTCCCATTGGAGAAAAAGACTTCCTGGGTGTTGGGAAGTGGGGGTAAAAACCAACCATCCAAGATAAATTCAGGGCAACTGAAAACCCTGGAATAAAATTTTTTATATATAATAAAACTATCACACAATTAGGAGAAAATATTCTTAATTGGCGAATAAATATTTAAATTTGCTACATAACAGCAGAAACCATTAATATTGCAAACGAAAATAATCTAATTATTTTCCAACAGCCATATTCAGAGGAAATCATGTACTAAATGTCATGGAAAGTTGTTATGCACTTTTAAGCCAAAATTGATACTGATTCACTAATCAGATTTTTTGCGGCATTTTATCACTTTATAGGGTAATAAAAATTATTTTTTATTAGTTTGGACTCAAACATTATGAGTATTGAATTATATAGGTTGGGGATGATCCCAACCAGCAATAACAATCAATACTTTGATTTGAGGTCAATCCCCATTATTGGAACTGATGATATTTTTTAAACAGGTTAAATTCCTGAAAGCGCCCCCTTCTAGATATTGTTGTAGGGGGTAAAGGGTTTTAAATTTTGACTATGTAGTTGGTGTAAAACCGCGGGGTTTCTACTGTTTCACAAGTTCACTTAATTGGTGGTTCTTTAAATATATAGACTTGTTAAGTGTATAATGCCAACTAGACTAGTCAATACTCTTAACCTTGAGTGAATTTGGCCCCACTCAGGCAATTACTGATGAATAAGTGATTTTGTCCTCACTCTGGCAAATGTCATTTAGAAAGATAAAGGGGTTCTTGATATCCTCAACTGGATGTGGACAACCTAACAAGTTACAATTTTAGGGTAATGTTTATTAAAATTGGGAAATATATATAGACAAGAGTATTAAAAGACATGTGATATAGCAATCATGGCTATCAAGACTATCTCAGCATGCTTAGCTGACAAAAACAAGTATATGATAAAATTAGGAATAATCCTAGCTGATTTTTGCAAAGAATAGCTTGCTATAAACTTCATTCTAGTAGCCAAAAATGCTCTTTATACCCAATCGCTTTTCCATGAGTAAGTATCCATTTTGAGCCACTTTTTAATTACAAATTGTCAGAAACAATATAAACTAAGTTATAATTGTAAATATTATTAGATTTACATCCTTTGTTGATTGAAAATTAATCATTCAATTGATTATTATTGCCAAACAACCAATTGGTATTAAACAATCTTCTCATAGCATAAAAATATAATCTAAAATATATAGATGAACCAATCATTAACTAAATAAAGCTTAATCAATATCAAGATGGATAATATGATCATATAAAATTCACACACTTGGTTTATCACAATTTTCTGGGTGACCTTGACAATAAAGTGTTTATTTTTTAGGATCTTGGTATGCAATGGAAATACCTGGATTCTTTTGGGGTTATCCTAGAAACACAAGAGCAGCCACAGTCACAAGTATTACTGTTCATATAAGGTTGGAAATAGATGCGTTAGGGGTGTTGGAAAGGCTCCAACTCAGGAATTCGTTGCTCATATGCCATGTAGTTTATTTAAATACTTAAGAGTCGAGTTTCCCAGATAATATTTATTTAAACTTCAAGTAAAAATTAGATAAAAGAAGAATAACTCAAAACTATTCCATTAGCAGGGTTTAGGGTATTATGATGTGATGGGGATAAAGAGATGTTAAGCTAAAATATGATAGTAGGTTTGATTTCTGATTTTGAATCCAAAAAGTACATTTCTGAATTTTAATTTCACCCCAATAGTGTTAATTAACAGACCAAGCTACTCTCAAGTCATTTTCTCCAGATCCCAGATGCCCATTTTTTCTTTTTAGGAATTGAGTTTCAAGTTTGATCTCTATTTTTATTTTTTTCTAGCTTCTTTCTTAGATTAACTTAATAAAATTAAACTTTCTCCTTTCAGGTGGGTCACTGATTGTACCAACTGATGGGGGAGAGACATAGGCCCTTTGTAATGGAGGGTTTTATGATATATCGGTATATAATTAAGTTTTTTGATAAAAATCTGCAGAATTTTAGACTCAAATAGGTCTGGGCTGGGGGTAGATTGAGGATTGGTATGTGATAAGATGGGAGGGTGCAGCAGCCATTCATCTCATATCCAGGGTATGTCCTAGGTCACAAAATCTGTGTAAAGGCAAGGCCTTGAGGTTTAAAAAATTTGGCTCTTAATGGCGTGTACAACCTGTCCATCCTGATGGCTGGCACCTGAGACTTTACATTACCCTTTTATTGACAGGCAGGTATCATGCCCCCTTTAGGAGCCTTTGCGAGGTCATAGTTCTTGTGAGGGTTGAAAAGTTTGATGGTAGCTTTGGTGGAAGACTTAGATGGGGAATGCGCAGGAGCATTTATATTATCCTTGGAAATTCCTACAATAGCTCCTGACATTTGGTATGGAATTTATGTGAAACTCAACTGTTTTTATATACTGGGTATCCTTTTCTCAACACCAGATAGTGCAATTAGCGTTTAATTCACATTTCATCTAAAAGCTTCTCTACTTCAAACTCTGGGGCTCCTTCCACATATCATGGAATTAATTTCCACCTGTTTTTTGCTCTTGATATAACAAAGCGAGAAATCATGGAAAGAGGCATAATATACAATGATGTGCATTTTCTAATAGTGAAAAAGCGCCGTTGTTATGGAAATTGGTAATAGGTAATGGTCCTGGAATCTTGCATTCTAATTTATGACATGGCACTTTGAAATGAAGATTATTAGTGTCCAACATTATTAAGCCCCTTATTGAAAGTTAAGGGCCTCAAGTTGCCTCTATTGTTTGAAAAACGCTTGGCGTCGTTAGTTGAATATTTAGTTGGTTCTGTAATTATTTGTGGACCTTCTTAATGTGTTTGATAAAGGTATCTGTTGTGGAAATATCACTCCACGTTTGAGGTCCAACATCAAAGCAGGTTTTTATCCCAAATTTGCATACATAGGGGACACCCCTGTAAAAAATGAAGGGGGTTGTTATATGAAAATTAGGCCAAAGGAAGGTCTGCTGCCCATGTATTCTGAGAGGTAATTGCATACGTCAAAGGTACTGCTCCAAGGACTAGTTGTATACTCCATTTGGACAAGATTGGGGGTGATTATAAGTCTGCAAACACAGCCTCTTGGGTTAGACAGTGGGAAGTTCCCTTACAGACGCAGGTGGACCAAAGGCACCTGGAGCCCTTGGTTCATCTGGGTGACTTGACCATGTGGTTGATGAGTGGTCTGATCACTGCATTTGAACACAAAAACCCCCTTTCCATCTTCTTCCCTTGTGTAAAAGATAAAGAAAGTCTAATAGGGGGTGGTTCAGACCAGAGGCCACCAGAAGGACCCCACAGACTCATCTTTCCCCCACCTGTCACCCCCACCCCCTCAGATAAAAAATTAAATAAGTTTATAATTTGGATTTCCTTACTAAGTCAGAAAACCAGTTTCAGGTAACAAATTAGGAAATTTTTTAGTCACAGGTTACTTTCCAAGATGATAATCAATCCACAATTTTTACTATGATCAACTATTAATAGGTCTTTCCAAAGACAGTTCTACCAGATGCATGAACCAATCAAATCTAATAAGTTTTTATTGATTGAAGCACCTCTGCTGCAGAACTGTAATCCCAATTTTCAGAGCTCTTATAACCTTGTACATAAGCTATCTGATAAAACCCTTCAAACCCAGATAATCTTTATGACCCTGACCAAGGGGAACAGTGAAAAGAGAACATCAGCCAGAACCACAAGATTCCTTCCCAACTCCCTCCCCCAACCATCAATTATTAAAGACAACCGTCCCTCCAATGGTCAGTTGTCAGTTCATTCTTTGCTTTAGTTTCAATGATCTTAAATTTTAACCCTTTTCCACATTTCCAACGGCTTACTTCTTACCAATATTTTTTCTTTGAATATTACTAAACACTCCACTATCATCGTTCTGTTAACAGTGATCATTGTGTTGGCACTTTAATCCATACTCCAGCAACTCGCCACGCGCTAGCCAAAGTAATAAAAAGTTAAACTCCTAAACTCTTTATTCAATCAGATATACCAGAAGGCCTACCAAATTTGCCAGATCCAATTCGTCAACCCACCACAAGTTTAGTGAGATCTAGACAACCAAGAGCCCCAAAACTCCTCACTTAGTTGGTCATTGTCATCCTTCTGACTAGTCCTGCTGACCTTTTACTGGTAAAGTGAGATCTATATGATATGAAGCCTCCCACCTTGCCAATTTGGTATGATATCTGTGGTTGATGAGCGCCCATCCTCACCATATGGAGTAGAAGACCAGTCGCCAGATCATCTGGAAAATCAATTCTTGAGGCAATTCACCCTAATTCACATTAATAAATTTTATCCTCTGTATCAGAGCCTTTTCCAACTCTGCGCGGCAGTTTGAGACACCCCAACAACTGCAAGACAATGTTCAAGCTTACCCCATATTTGAGTAGAGTCAATTTGATTTTATTTACGAACCCAATCCTAATTTTCTGGGTCATAACATCCAATAAATATAAGGTTTTATATATACAAACCTGAAACTAAAAATTTTAAGACTAATACCAAAGGCCAGCAACCGTCAAACCAGGAGGAGTGGTCATCCTCCCCAGCCTCTACCACCTTTGAAAATTTCCCCAGAAAGGCCCGCAGTTTCCCCATTGCAGACATTTAGTTTGATTTAAGGGACTTTTGGTACATTACTACCTTTTACTACCCTCACAGGAACCATAGGGTGTCAATCACACAAGTCATTAGGGCTACTATGACACTGTCATTTGAGGATTTCCGAATATTGTCACACATCCAGATTAAGATAATTATTACTTAATTAGCAGGATCCATGATAGTGATAGGCTTATTATCTGCAAGGCTTAATCTTCTGCATATCACACAAACCCTCCTAAAACCGCAAGGTGAACTGAGGTCTCATGTCACTGATTTCTTCTTGGGAACCCCAAACAGGGAAAATACATGAGCTACACACAATCGTGCCATGCCCTCCACCGTAGTAGTTGTCATGTAAGGGATAATGATAGCATACTTTGTAAAACAATCTACAAACACCATGATCGCGCCATACCAATGAGTTATGGGTAAATTAACAACGAAAACCACTGACAGCGATGTCTATGGACCTGCCGCCTGTTAGAAGGTTGGGAAGGCCGTTTTTCCATGTCCTAACTGACTTGGGCCTAGCGCAGATCAAGCATTGCATAATCCAACTGGGAACGTCCTTTGTTAATTCATTTCATTCATAACCAGTTTAATCAAGTTGGAGCACTTATTTAACTAAGGGTGTTCCATGGTTAGGGTTCATGATTTTCCCTTATGACGCGGGAACTCAGCTCGGAGGGATCCCATACTTTATTGCTACTACTATCCTATTTCTTAAGAGTACCATCTAGAGGGGTCCTACCAAAATCATTCCTCTAGATGAGGTCCCGCCCTTCAGTATTCTTAAACTGGGTTGCCAAAATAGAATCCAGAAGATAACCTTCATTGAAAAGAGATACCAGGGCCAGGCCAGATGAAGTAACTTCAAACAATGGCTCAGAAGGAATAAATTCACATGCTGGTTCAACAGGAGTATCATGGATTATGGGGTATGTGGAACCACTTGAATTGAATTTGGGTTTTAGCTGGGTTTAGGGTCTGAAGGGTAGATTCAACCACAGCAATAGCTGGAAGTGAGGAGCTATGACATGATCAGGGAAGGATTACTGTGAACAATTTAGAGCCTGTCACTAAAGTAGAGCACAATAGGGGATTGAAGCTCAAGAAATCAGGCAAGATATGAGTAGTCCTCATTGATGAACTCATATTTGAAGTTATAGCTCAAAAGGTTAAGTGTGTCCTAGTCTGCCTGTAAGACAACTTTTGTTTTTTGTGATAATAAGTAAGTGACTAGTGATCTGCTCAAAAAACCACTGTATGCGTAGAATCTATAACTGGTACCGCCAGTAGACCAGAGACCAAGACTAAGCATTCAACTATTTATTAAAAATGACCCAAGCGTGTTCTTTGACACTAAACTTCTTTGAAATGTACGCCACAGGGTGCTTTCACCCTTCATGTTCTTGCAGGAGTATAGTCCCAACTGCAGTACCAGAGGCGTCAGATCGCATAATAAAATCTTGACCTCATCAGCATAACGCAAACAGAATTAGATGTGAGAAAATTTATTATTGCATCATATGCTTTTTGGCACCATGGGGTTCAAACAAATGGGCCATTCTTTAAAAATGAGGGGGTGAAGGGGCGAGGACAGTTCGAAGATAACTTTTAAAACCCTCTTAAAAAAGTAACTGAACCTAAAAAGCTCAGCAGTTGTTTCTGTATTAGTGGAGTGGGCGTGAGCAGATGGTCTCCAATTTAGAAGATGCGATGGTGTGGCATTATTTAGATTACATTACCAAGGAATTTCGAATTTATTTTGATAAAGGCTGAAAATGGGACGGACACTTCTGAATTTGACCCAAAAGAGACAAAACTTAGTAACAGGGAAGGCACCCCAGAGAAGCGATGCTATCTCTTGTTGCCAGAGGGAATGCCACTTATGGGGAGGGGGAGGGAACGTGTGAAGGGGCCGTAGCCACAATTGAACACGTGTGGAGGAAAGGGTCTGATTTATTGAACCAAACTGGGAACCAGGAGGAGACCAGCTGTCAGCGGCGTGGTGGGAGGTATCCAAACATCCACGCCTGAAAGTGGTCCACCAAATGAGACTGGAATCTGTGGACAGCTTCTGTGAGGGTGAGGGTGGAGCCTGCGATGGCATCCAAGACAATCGTGTGGATAGTCCACATGGCGATTGCAACCACCAGAGCACGGAGGGAGGGTGGAAAGGGGGAGGCCATTGATAAAGCAAAAATATCACTTGACAGACTGAAGGGATGTGTTTGATCCTGGCCTAGCAGACGTTGAACTTCGTGCCATATCACTTTAGAGGTAGGGCACTTCTCCAGGCGGTGGAACAGCGTTCCATACTGGCCACACACGACACAGGATGAGTATAAAGCGTTAGAGCGCTCAGCTGTACGATACACCCGCCTCAGGCAGCGCCACACATGGGAGCGGATTTGAGGCTGCAACAGAGGATGGTGTGCGTATTTCCAGATATTTTTTTGGGTCTCAATGGAGTAAGGGATGTCCATCACGTCCAGGTAGTCCACCCTGGATAGGACATGGGGCCATGTGGGGATCACGCCACCTTGGATGGGTAGCCCCTGTACCTCTTGTGTGAACTGAGGAGAGGGGTGGCCTCTCTGGGCTGCGTGTCCGCTAATACGAATTCTCCACTCAGCACTCTGCATGGAGAGGAGGATTCGTTTGTAGTGGGTTTTAGTCCCGTGAGGACCTGTGGCCGATGGGTGTGAAGCCAGGTATTTCATCAGGGAGTGAGGGTTCGATGGATTGTTGAGGCCCAAGGCGCGGGAGAAGTTGGAGTGGGCCTTGCAGGACCAGTGTTGGGAGGGGAGCGTAGGGGCGGTGACGGCTGCAATCCAGGTGCCCAGGATCTTGGCAGCATGGGTTTTGAAGTCAAGCAGGCCCATGCCACCATGATGATGAGGGCCAAACATGACCTCTAGCCATACTGTTGGTGGGCGGCCTGACCAAAGACATCCTTGCAGCAGGGCATACAAGGATTTGAAAAAGCTTGGGATAAGGGATGGCGTGGGCTCCAAACCAGACTTTGGAGAGGAGAATAGAGCTGGCTAACACAACACTGCCAGTAGGGAAGTAGGGTGGGCTCTGAGGGAGGCGATGCGCTTCGTCACATTGTCTAGAATATGATTCTCCATTACTGCTGACGCATAGCCGCCTGCCTCCATCCACACGCCCAGATGGCGTACTGGTCCTATGGTAGGGCGTGGCACGAAGGGGGGCACCAGTGGGGCAGTGTGGGGTGAGCTGGGAGGGCGAGCATGTGTGTGAGCAGATGGGCCAGGCTGGGCACCGGTTGCTGGGGCCCAGCAGGTTTGATACTGACCAAGGAGGATGATTTCGGTTTTGGAAGCATTCAGTGCCGCGTTGCTTACCCGGGAATACTCCTGGATGAGAGCTTCAAGTGCGCGTGCATTTTTATTATTAGACACCCCAACCACACAGTCATCTGCAAACGCCATCATCTTGACTGGGGCTTGGCCTGGCACGTGGACCCCAGTTAGGCGGAAATTCACACTGAGAAGAAGTGGGTCTAGCTGAAGTTATATAAGAGTGGCATAAGGGGGTCCCCTTGGCGTAGGCCCTTTGAGGGCGGACTACATCCGTGAGAAAGCCAGGGCCACGCACTGCCATTGTAGCGGATTCTGTCAGCAGCATCACCCAACTGATGAAGCGAGGGGGTAGGCGGAATTGGTAAAGGCAGGCCCTAAGGTATTCCCAGTTTACCCTATAATAGGCCTTCTGTTGGTCTAAAAATACAAGTGCCCCAGAGGCTGTGGACTGGCATGCATTTACCACAGAGTGCACGTTGTCCCAAATCGACCTTCTAGAAAAGAAACCAAATTGTTCTAGGGAGATGGTGGCAGATGCTACAATCCCTAAACGGTTAGCCATGATTTTTGTTAAAATTTTAGTGTCCGTGTTAGTTAAAGAAATGGGGCGCCAGTTGGCTAAGTCTAGCTTGTCCCCTTTCTTGAAGAGTGTGACGGTGAAGGCCTCTTGTCCTCCTGGTAGGAGGCGCGTTTCCAGAAGGCTCTGGTTAAGTGAGGCAAGCAGTAGTGGGGATATATATTTGAAGTACTTTTTATAGAATTCATATGAAATGCCATCTGGGCCTTGGCATTTCCGGTTTGGTGCACCACGGATGGCTGTCCATAATTCGTTCGGAGTAATCAAATTCATTATTTCTGGGTATTGGGAAATGGTGCGGATGTGGGTTTAGTCAAGAAATTCCGCCACTTTGGCTGGCTGAATTGGATCAGATTGGTATAACTCGGAGTAATAATTTTGTGTTTTGATTGCCACTTCAGCTGGTGTATCCGTGATGGAATCATCTGATCTTTGCACCTGTGTGCAGGCCACGCTCTGGCGTGGTGCGAAAATTTTTTTTAAAAAATATGCAGTGCACTTGTCGCCCTCTGTAATGCGTTTGCCCAGTACTGAACACAAACATGATGTTTGTGTTGCCTTTTGAGCGCGTTGAGGTGGGCGGCTGCCTCCTCCACTTCTGGCCCCATGCAGGGCTGTATCCTGTGGCTGGGATGTTGGACTCCAGGTGCGCCAACTCTGCCAGAGCGCGCGAGATGACAGTCGATGTGGCTCGTGAGTGTCAAGAGGAGAGGTGGCGAGAGTGGCGGATGATATCCTCTTTGAAGGCTGCCCATGTGGAGATGGGGTATGCGCAAAACGGTGTAACAAACTTTTTTGCCAAAGTTGCTGATTCCACCCAAGTGGAAAATCCTGGTAATGCAAGTTTGGGAGGGCGGAGTTTGCACCAATGTGGGGCCTTAGCCACTGTGACAGGTAGGTGGTAGGTTATCAAGACCAACCAGTGGTCGGAGAATTCAATTTTGTTGTTTTGAAGTGGGAAATATGGGGTTGCAATTTCCAGCGTAAGGATAAGGTCTATGCGAGTCATGGGTCTTAATTGGCTGTCGTGGATGTGGGGTCACGTCATGTTTTTGAGCAGCGGGGCTCACCGCAGCAGTGCATCCATTAACCCAAGGGTGGCCTTTAGAACGCGAAGTTCTATGTGACCCAGGGGGCGTGGGAGGAGGAAGGCCAGCAGTCCGTTGGTGTGTTTAGCCAACAGTTCATATCACCTACTATGAAAGGATCTGGGGGTAATGGGAGGAATTTGACCGATGAGAAAAATTCCTGATGTTCTTGTGCACAGGTTGAGGCATAGATGTTGACGATAGCATGTGCCACGTCAGCCCACAAGAAAGTGACAATGAGGACTCAGCCATTAAGGAAGGATTCTGATGATAAAAATTTGAAAAAATTGTTTTTCTGAACTAACACCCCACAGTGCTCTGACCAAAAGGATAGGGATGGGAGGAGCATAGTTTTCCAAGCATTTTCGGAACCTTGTGGACAGTGGGACTCCTGGATGGCCAGGATATCCACGGGTAAATTTTTTGTAAACAAACTCAGTTTCCTAGCCCGGGACAGTGAGGCCTTGAGTCCAGAGATATTCAACATCCCTAAAGTGAAGGTTTCCCCTTTGCACCTTAGGTGCAAGGGGGGTGGGTACCCAGGCCCACTAGCCTCCTCTAGATCCCCATGGGCCTTCACGGCAGCATGGGTGTTTGCAGAAATGCTATTGATAGCTTTGTTGATTTTAGCAGAAAGGTTCACGTTGGCTTTTACCTTCAATTTTTGTTTCCCTGACATCAAAAAATTTTTTTACGGTGCAGATGAGTTCGGTGCACCATTGAGTGGGTCAAAATTTTTTTTTTCAAATAGGTTGGAAACCAAGTCAGTTTCAACTGGAGCTTGGTTGCAAAGATTGGGTGAAATCGAGTTGCCCATCAGATCCTCAGATTGGGTGGCCCAATTGGCATGGGCTTCCCAATCTGATTGGTTGATGGATTCCCAAGTTGCTTCTGCCGTGAAGGTTTCAATGTTCTCCTGGCGTTGGGACTGTGGGATAGCAGTGGTGACTTTGGCCGCTTCCTTGGCTGCGGCCCTGCAGGCCTGCTTGGCCTTCTTCTGCTCTTGCGGGGAAATAGGTTTTACCAGTAGGTAGCAGCCTTGTGCTCCCCACGGGAAAGCCTCTTTGGTGCTTGCGGTTGGTTCATAGAGCGCCTCTCCACTGGCCAAAGCCGCTGAGGGGTGCTCTTGGAATGTGATGCCCTCCTTGGTGGGGCATGCATGTGCCTTATGGCTGAACGCATCACAGTGGGTGCAGATGGGGGCGCGCTGTCCACGGTTACCTGGAAAGGGTGGGTGGTATGCCCTTCAATATTGATATATGTGGAGTGCGGGATCTGGGTTAGGTCCTTCACAATCTCCTCAGTTGGGGTCAGAACTGCGATGGCTTTGCCAGTGCACAGGTGTGGCATCAGCGTAAAGCATTGCATCTCGAAAGATTTTATTTCGCCATAAATGGTGAGACCATCTTTCAGGTGTTGCTCCAAATGGCACGTTTTACCATAGTAGGCAAAAAGTCAAATGTGAGGAAAATTTGGTTGGATTTTGTCCATCTGGTGCGTTTGGTTTTGATGACCCATTGCCCTTCGGGGAGGTTGACCACTATGCGCACTGCTGCAGCCTCGTCTGCTGCCACCTTGTTTTTAAAACTGAGGTATAGCCAACCACATGACATGGATTGAGGTGTGACGTACATCGTGGTCAGGAAAAAAGTGTGCAAATCCCCAAAAAAATTTTCCCATAGAGCTGTTTGTTGGATGTCCAGAAATACACGGACTCCATATTCCACCAATGAGAGTGGTTGGGAGTGCGGCGTGTTGATGTACTGGTTGCATCGTGCTTGCCAAGTGAGGATTTTTGGGGAAATAGTGAACGCCATTTTTTTTAAAATTTTTCTATTCCGCCAGTTTCTCTGGGGCGTTTTTGAACGTTTGAGGCCGCGGGCCTACCACCTGCTCCTCTTAACTTACTTGACCAACTGCTCCCTGACATGGGCGCAGACTAATCTCCTCTGTGAGATTATCAAACTAGAATCTTGAATTGAATAAGTTGCAAAAGTGACTGCAACGAGAGAGAAAAGTTTTTACATTACCAAGGAATTGGACCTTACTTTAAGAACATCTTTTGATGGCTTAGCAACAAGCCAGCTTTGTGGTTTGCTTTTGCCACTGCTAATAAATCCTTACTCTGTTGTTCTAAATTGAGAAAGTGGAATAAAGTGTAATACACATTTCTAGGTTATAGTGGGCTCAAGCTTGCTCTGGTTGCACCTTGGTGTATACCTTTCAGCCACCAGAGTAACCAAGCAACTGCTGTCAAGGTGGCCTCAAAACCCTCTAGTTAATTTGGGGATCACTATCTTTGCAGATGCACCAAAAAGAACTGGTTGGGCGCCATGGTGCTCAAAAATCTTGAAGAAGACAAAAACAAATGGCGGGAGGAGAAATGATTCTATTAAAAATCAAACAAAACAAGAAAAACGAAATAGGCCAGTACCCTCACTAGTGAGGCACTGGCCTTTATATAGGAAATGGAGTATTATGACTTGTGACACTTGGGTTCTGCAGCTTATGCTTCAGCATCTTCTCTGGATGCAGGTTCCTGAGTTTGCGCTTTAGGATAAGGGTTAGCTCATAAGTTGGTGTGAGAACTGAGGGTGGGAGAGGGGCAATTTGTGAGGTGGTGCGAGAACTAAGGTTGAGGGAGGTGATGAGTCACGCCATGATTGTCTGCCCCCCAAATTTAGTTATCTTATATTTTAAATTTATTGCGGGGAAGGCCGACCATGGGATGGACACTTCCAAATATGACTCAGAAGAGCCAAAACTTAGTACCAGGGGAGGCACCCCAGAGAAGCGATGCTATCTCTTGTTGCCAGCAGGAACGCCACTTATGGGAAAGGGGAGGGAATGTGTGAGGGGGCTGTAGCCACAATTGAGCACATGTGGAGGAAGGGGTCTGAGTTGATGAACCAAACTGGGAACCAGGAGGAGACCAGCTGTCTGCGACGTGGTGGGAGGTATCTGAACAACCACGCTTGAAAGTGGTTTACCAAATGAGACTGGAATCTGTGGACCGCTTCTGTGAGGGTGGGGGTGGAACCTGCGATGGCATCTAAGACAATCGTGTGGATGGTCCACATGGCGATTGCAACCACCAAAGCACGGAGGGAGGGTGGAAGGGAGGAGGCCATTGATAGAGCAAACATATCTCTTGACAGACTGAAGGGATGCGTTTGATCCTGGCCCAAAAGACGTTGAACTTCTCGCCATATCACTTTAGAGGTAGGGCACTTCTCCAGGCGGTGGAACAGCGTTCCATACTGGCCACACACGACACAGGATAAGTGCAAAGCGTTAGAGCGCTCAGCTGTACGATACACCTGCCTCAGGCAGCGCCACATATGGGAGCGGACTTGAGGCTGCAATAGAGGATGGTGTATGTATTTCAGGTAGTTTTTGGGTCTCAATGGAGTAAGGGATGTCCATCATGTCCAGGTAGTCCACCCTGGATAGGACATGGGGCCGAATGGGGATCACGCCATCATGGATGGGTAGTCCCTGTACCTCTTGTGTAAACTGAGGAGAGGGGCGTCCTCTTTGGGTTGTATGTCCGCTGATACGAATTCTCCACTCAGCGCTCCGCATGGAGAGTAGGATTCGTTTGTAGTGGGTGTTAGTCCCGTGAGGGCCTGTGGCTGATGTGTGTGATGCGAGGTATATCATCAGGGAGTGGGGGTTCAATGGATTGTTGAGGCCCAAGGCGCGGGAGAAGTTGGAGTGGGCTGCGCGGCACCAGTGTTGGGAGGGGAGTGTAGGGGTGGTGATGGCCGCAAAATTCAGGTGCCCAGGATATTGGCGGCATGGGCTTTGAAGTCAAGCAGGCCCATGCCACCATGATGATGAGGGCCAAACATGACCTCTAGCCGCACTGGTGGAGAGCGGCCTGACCAAAGCCATCCTTGCAGCAAGGCATACAAGGATTTAAAGAATCTTGGGGAAAAGGGGGATGGCGTGGGCTCCGAACCAGACTTTGGAGAGGAGCATAGAGTTGGCTAAAACCACCCTGCCAGTAAGGGAAGTAGGGTGGGCTCTGAGAGAGGCGATTTGCTTTGTCACGTTATCCAGAATACGGCACTCCATTACTGCTGACGCGTATCCGCCTGCCTCCATCCACACGCCCAGATGGCGTATTGGTCCTATGGTAGGACGTGGCACAAAGGGGAGCACCAGTGGAGCGGTGTGTGTTGAGTTATTAAGCCGAGGACGTGGGCGAGCAGATGGGCCGGGTTGGGAACTAGTTGCTGGGGTCCAGCAGTTCTGAAACTGACCAAGGAGGATGATTTCGGTTTTGGAAGCATTCAGTGCCGCGTTGCTTACCCGGGATTACTCCTAGATGAGAGCTTCAAGTGTGCGTGCAACTTGATTATTAGACACCCCAACCACACAATCATCTGCGAATGCCATTATCTTGACTGGGGCTTGGCCTGGCACATGGACCCCAGTGAGTTGGGCATTCACATTTCGCAGTAGTGGGTCAAGGCTGAAGTTGTATAAGAGTGGGCTGAGGGGGTCCCCTTGTCACAAGCCCCTTTGAGGGCGGACTACTTCTGTTAGGAAGCCAGGGCCACGCACTGCCATTGTTGTAGATTCCGTGAGTAACATTACCCAGTTGATAAAGCGAGGGGGTAGGCGGAATTGATGTAGGCAGGCCCTGAGGTATTCCCAGTTTACTCTATCATAGGCCTTCTGTTGGTCCAAAAATACAAGTGCCCCAGAGACTGTGGATTGACATACGTTAGCCACAGAGTGCACATTATCCCAAATCGACCTTCTGGGGATGAAACCGAATTGTTCTGGGGAAATGGTGGCAGATGCTACCGTCCCTAATTGGTTAGCCATAATTTTTGTTAAAAGTTTTTTGTCTGTGTTTGTTAGAGAAGTGGGGCGCTAGTTGGCTAAGTCTAGCTTATCCCCTTTCTTGAAAAGTGTGACTGTAAAGGCCTCATGTCCTCCTGGTAAGAGGTGCATTTCCAACAGGCGTTGGTTAAGTGAGGCGAGCAGCAATGGGGATATATATTTGAAGTACTTTTTGTAGAACTCATATGGAATGCCATCTGGGCCTGGGCATTTTCGGTTTGGTGCACTGCAAATGGCTGTCCATAATTCGTTCGGAGTAATCAAATTCATCATTTCTGGGTATCAGAAAACAGTGCGGATGTGGGCTCAGTTGAGAAATTCCGCCACTTTGGCTGGCTGAATTGGATCAGATCGGTATAACTCGGAGTAATACCTTTGCATTTCAATTGTCACTTTGGCTGGTATATCTGCAATGGAATTATCAGATCTTCATACCTGTGTGCAGGCCATGCTCTGGCGTGGTGCAAAATTTTTTTAAAGAAGTATGCGGTGCACTTGTCGCCTTTAGTGATGCGTGTGGCCCTGTACTGAACACAAACCTGATGTTTGTGTTGTCTTTTGAGTGCGTTGAGGTGGGCGGCTGCCTCCGCCCACTTCCAGCCCCATGCAGAGCTGTATCCTGTAACTGGGATGTTGGACTCAAAGTGTGCCAATTCTGCCAGAGCGCACAAAATAACTGCAGATGTTGCTCGTGAGCATCTGGAGGAGAGATGACGATAGTGGTGGATGGTGTCATCTTTGAAAGTTGCCCATGTGGAAATGGGGTCCACGCAAAACGGTGCAACAAACATTTTTGCCAAAGTTGCCTCTTCCACCCATGTGGAAAATCCTGGTAATGCAGGCTCGGGGGGCGGATTTTGCACCAATGTGGGGCCTTAGCAGCTGTGACAAGTAGGTGGTAGGTTAGCGAGACCAGCTGATGGTTGGAGAATTCCATTTTAGTTGTTTTGAAGTGGGAGATGTGGGGTTGGAATTTCGCTGGCATTAAAATAAGGTCAATGCGGGTCATGGACCTTAATTGGCCGTTGTGGACATGAGGATGCATCATGTTTTTGAGCAGCTGGGCATGTCACAGCAGTGCATCCATTAACCTGAGGGTGGCCTTTAGAACGCGTAGTTCTATGTGACCCTGGGGGGCGTGGGGTGAGGAAGGCCACCAGTCCATTGGTGTGTTTAGCCAACAGTTCATGTCGCCAACTAGGAAAGAGTCTGGGGGTAGCGGGAGGGATTTGACTGACAAGAAAAATTCCCATCGCTCACATGCACCATTTGGGGCATAGATGTTGACTATTGCATGCGCTATGTCAGCCCACAAGAAAGTGACAACAAGCACTCGGCCATTTAGGAATATTTCTGAGGATAAAAATTTGAAAAAATTATTTTTCCAAATTAGCACCCCACAGTGCTTCGACCAAAAGGATAGGGATGGGAGGAGCATTGTTTTCCAAGTTTCCTCAGAACCTCATGGACAGTGGGACTACTGGATGGCCAGGATTTCCATGGGTAAATTGTGTTGTAAAAAACTCAGTTTCCTAGCCCAGGACGGGGAGGCCTTGAGTCCAGCGATTTTCAACGTCCCTAAAGTGAAAGTTTCCCCCATTGCACCTTAGGTGCGAGGGGGTGGGCACCTGGGCCCACCAGCCTCTTCTAGATCCCCGCAGGCCTTCACAGCAGCGTGGGTGTTAGCAGCAACACTATCAGAGTTTTTATTAATTTTTGTGGAAAGAGTCGCGTTGGCTATAGCCTTTGCTTTTTGTTTTCCTGACGTCAAACAAATTTTTTGCAGTGCGGATGAGTTCGGTGCACTGTTGAGTGGGTCAAAAAAATTTTAGTTGGGATAGGTCCCAAGTCAGTTTCAACTGGAGCTTGGGACACACACACACACACACACACACACACACACACACACACACACACACACACACACACACACACACACAACAATTGGGTGAGATCGAATCTCCCATTGGATCCTCAGATTGAGTGGCCCGCCTGGTATGGGCTTCCCAATCTGATTGGTTGATGGATTCTCAAGTTGCTTCCGCCGCGAAGGTTTCCATGTCCTCCTGGCGTTGTGAGTGTGGGATAGCGGTGGTAGCTTTTGCCGCTTCCTTGGCCGCAGCCCTATGGGCCTGCTTGGCCTTATTCCGCTCTTGCGGGGAGATAGGCTTTACCAGTAGGTAGCAGCCTTGTGCTCTCCACGGGAAAGCCTCCTTGGTGCCTGCGGTTGGTTTTTAGTGCGCCTCTCCGCTGGCCATGGCCGCTGAGGGGTGCTCTTGGAGTATGACGCCCTCCTTTTGGGGCATGCGTGCACCTTATGGCCAAACGCATCACAGTGGGTGCAAATGGGGGGCGCGCTGTCCACGGTCACCCAGAATGGGTGGGTGGTATGCCCTGTGATATCAATAAAAGTGGAGTGCGGGATCTTGGTTAGGTCCTTCATGATCTCCTAATTTGGGGTCAGAACTGTGATGGCTTTGCCGGTGCACAGGTGTGGCATCAGCGTGAAGCGTTGCATTTCAAAAGATTGTATTTCAATGTATATGGCGAGACCATCTTTCAGGTGTTGTTCCAAAATGTCACATTTTATTGTAGTAGGCAAAAATTCAAATGTGAGGAAAATTTGGTTTGATTTTGTCCATCTGGTGCATTTAGTTTTGATGACCTGTTGCCCTTTGGGGAGGTCGACCACTAAGCGCACCACTGCAGCCTCATCTGCTGCTGTTTTGCTTTCGAAACCTAGGTCCAGCCAACCGCGTGACATGGAGTGAGGTGCAACATACACCACAGTTGGGAAAATTGTGTGCATATCTTCACAAAATTTTTCCCATAAGGCCGTTTTTTGGATGTCCAGAAACACGCGGACTCTAAATTCCCAAAACAAAAGTGGCTGAGAGTGTGGCGTGTTGATGTACTGGTTGCATCATGCTTGCCATGCGAGGATTTCTGGGGAAATAGTGACTGCCAGTTTTTATTTTTTTCTATTCCGCCAGTTCTCCAGGGCGTTTTTGAACGTTGGATACCGCGGGCCTTCCACCTGCTCCTCTTGCCCAACTGCTCCCTGATATGGGCGCAGACTAATCTCTTTTTTTTTTTTAGTACTAGATGGTCCCAACAAGGGGGGGGCGCAGACTAATCTCCTCTGTGAGATTATCAAACTAGATTTAGTCTTGAATTGAATAGGTTGCAATAGTGATTGCAATGAGAAAGAAAAGTTTAATTTAGTTATCTTATAAATTTTTAAATTTTTTAAATTGAGGCGCGCTCCACCTTTGGAGGTCTGGCTCTAAATCATCAGCAAACTTCTAAAAATGTCAGAAAGAAGTAATGGTAAATAATGGTAGGGAGGGTAAGATCATATTTAAAAAAATTTAAAATTCTTCAGTGATATCAGATGCTTATTACTTAAGTGTC
The DNA here is from genome assembly GCA_022478985.1 of Massospora cicadina. Lineage (NCBI taxonomy): Eukaryota > Fungi > Entomophthoromycota > Entomophthoromycetes > Entomophthorales > Entomophthoraceae > Massospora > Massospora cicadina. The sequence goes on from JAKSZP010009227.1 coordinate 46,193, forward strand.
ATAACGCCTTCATAATTTTTAGAATTTTCAAATTTTTTGAAAAATGGGAGGCGGTATTGTTGGACTTACCTGGGGTACTTCTAACGTTTTGGTAGAGTTGAGGATTTTTCTTTACAGGAGATTACTTTTCAACATACCAAGTGTTGGGATTTTTGTCCAAATTATCAGATGGCTAGTTCACCAGGAATCGCCAGGGATAATTCCCTAATGCAAGGTGAATTAGAAATCAGTTGCCCATGATTTTGTGTAACTATGTTCATGGATTTTTAAGTTATTCGCCTGGTCAGATCAGTCAGGGATCAATCCAGATGAATGCTTAAGATCTCTTTGGGCAGAGTTGATGACGAAATAGGGGCATCTGATAGTGATTAACTATCAGGTGTACCAACAAGGATCAGTTTGTTTCATCACCAACTGATTGGGAATTTAAGGGTTAAGTTGCAAGGCGAGTGATGCCACCCGCAACTAGAAAAACCATCAATTGGTCTATGACCTGCCTTAATGGGTAACAAGTCTCATTACCTAAGCAGGTTACTTGCCAAATTTGGTTGGTTCACTTGGATTGAGAGGAAAACGTTAGGGACACATTTTCTGACTCTTTCCATTTTAGGTCTCAAGGATGTCCAATGATGGAATCCTAGCCAGGATGGGGAAGACCATCGCTGCTGAGATGAGGATGGGTGTTTCAATGGCAACAGCTGCCGTCTCATCAAAGAGGTGTCAACCAAAGGTTAGATGGCCGAATCCCCACTATAAATTCCCTAGAATTCACTCATAATAAAAACAGTTTATAGATTATAAAGTATATAGTGGATATACCAGTCAAGTAAACTCTGTCATCTTTCATTTGTTCTATTCTTTATCAGGATATTATTGCTGTGTGCAATAATTGGGAGACTCTTTAAGAAAAAGAGTAATGATCTGAGCGGGATATCCAGAGAAAAAGCAGAAACAAATCAGTGATTGACGCTGACTGTGTGTCAAACTGGAGTAACTGTCACCAGGAAATCTCAGAGAAGATTGGGTCAGACAATATGAGTGAATGAATCCCTATTTTAAGACATCACAAGTATTTTAAGCAGAATTACTGGCTGAGCGTTGGACCAAGATCTAAGAATTCTATTTAACTATAGATAGTAGTCATACTATTATCAACTGATTATATCAACAACTATACAATGTGGACAACTTTGCACAAAACCCAAACCCGTGAAATTAATAAGCTTATAGGGTTATTGGCCGATAATAATCAAACCAATATTTTTTTATAAAGTGTTGCTCACTACATGGGTGTAGTTGAGTATAAGAGATTAGAACATGATGTCCTATGAAGATGTTTCTAATTTTGGCAATAAGTTACTATGGAAAGTAACATTTATGGAGATAGAACGTGAAGTGGATCACATTCATTTGCGTTCACCTAGCTCAGTTTGGAGCTCTGAGTGAAGTTAATTGAAGATACTCAAGTGTGGGGAAAAGACTTGCAGCCTAGATATGGATCTATCTAGTGCTGCAAGGAAAACTGTTCCACCTGACATCTACCTGAGACGAAGAAGATCAGCAGGGATAACTTGGATTGAAATTGCGTCCGCTTGAAATAGTCTCTAGGACCATCAAGGCCAATTTGGGTTGAAATTGGATCTGCTGAAAATAGTCCCAAGGAACAGCAGGATCAACTCAGGTGAAATTGGATCCGCTTTAAACAGTCCTGAGGAGTGAGTGTTTAGATGAGGCTTTGGATGAAATGGGAAGCAATCAATTATGAGTATTGGATTGCCATACCAATGAAGATATGAAGCCAAAACAGGATATGATTGATCCAAAATAGTGGAAAAAATCATTTGACATAATAACACTAAACCAATGATCTCAGAAGTTGCTGGAGATGAGTTCATCACTTCAGGAGAAGATGGATGAGCTAACCAGTCCAGAACAACCTGTGTAATTAAGGATGGCCATGAAGGTCAAAATTAGTTTTCAGGAGAAAAATGATCTGAACAATCAAACAGAACTGTTGGCTAAATAAATTTAAAAGCATCTGTCGCCAAAAGATGATATTAGGTTCTGTTGGACGAATAACCAGTCAGAATTAAAGGCTAATATATTTAAGAGTATTGCCAAAAGTCAACTAGTATAGTTTATATCTGAAGAAACAGCGCAGTTAGTCATATAGTGAAGAAGATAAATACTAAAAAATTGGAAGTATTGGACCTAAGAAAAATAGTTGCAATGTTCCCAGAGGACCTCTGAACCATTAAATGGTTATGTCCTGAGATTTTGGTCAAGTCCCAGAAGAGGACCACTGAACAAAATGTATGGTTAATATTAAGAGGTTAAGTTTTGAACCACGATAACTGGTAGGTTTAGGTACCTAGGACCCAGTTTGGGTGAAGGGAAAAAGAAGGACCTCTGAACCTTTTTGTAGGTTGCAAGTCTCATTACAATTGAAAGATACAAAAATATGCGTAAAAATATATAATAAAAAAATCAATCTAATTAGTCCATGAATTTTTGGACCTAGGAAGCACTGAGAAATCCTGAGAGCTGAACTTAAAAATTCCACAGTTTTGGACCTTTGAAAAAATGAATTTATTGGACAGGGTAACCGAGTGTTATAAAAAATTGGCGTGTCTTTAAAAATATGCTGAAAATGCAATTGCACAGGGTTTGACCCACTGAGCAATAGGACTAAAGATATGAGGATTGTTGCCTATTTACTTAACAGAAATAAATTTATTTAATAAATGTGGAGCACTTGCTCCCACTTTACTCTTTTATTTAATGTAATAACTATTGCGGCTCCCTTCTTGTCCGCGCACTCTAAACTATTAACAACTTTCTGATCATCTCATCCTGCTGGTATTGTAGCAACTTCAGATGGTATCACTTTTATGGCTTAGTAATTCATTTCGCTGTATCTCATTGGTTTCGCCAATTGTTCATTCATCAATTCACATTCGCCCAATTCAGCCTATTTCCCAGTAATATAATATCGCCTCATTTTGAAGTGCTTAAATTACCATTACCAGTTTGATTCTAACGAATTCCATACATTTCTCCATGGTGACCTCAGGCTTATTGTCCAGTCATATCAGAATTGTGACATTACCCCTCCTTGACTGGATAATAAGGCTCCTATTGCTCATATGGTTGGAGGAACTTTGCATGAACTCAGCTAATGATCTGACCGCCAGTAGGGTCCTTGATAGTATACACATCCATATTAGTCTTCTCAATAACTTCGAATGGCCCAATCCAAATACTGGCCAACTTTTTGTTTCTATTGAACCCACGCTGATTGTGGAGTAGAACCATGTCTCCATCCTTGAATTGTGCTAAGCAGCTTCGCCGTACCTGGTCAGCAGCCTGGGTTTTGATTTTCTTGGCTAAGCTGAAAAAATATGCTTCAATTTGTAATTTAATCAGCATATTCATTAGGGTGGTCAAATAGCGTTGTGGATCCATTCTGCCAGTGTCCTCTACACAAGCATATAGGAGCACCGGCAAAGCGGGGTGCCATCCATAAAGTAATTAAAATGGGCTTTTCCCTGTGGCAGAATGGTAGCTCATATTGTAGGCAAACACCGCGGTGGAAAGGAGGGTACTCCAATTGGAGGACCTATCAGCAACCTATTTTTGGAGAATGTTCACCAGGGTCCCATTGACCCATTCAACCATTCTGTTGGACTCAGGGTGATATGGAGTTGTTAGAGCCCCACAGTTGGCCATCATTTTGTTGAGTTTGGGAAGTATGTGAGATGTGAAATTAGTGCCGTTGTTGGTAAGTATAGACTGTGGGAAGCCGTGATGCTGAATGATGCATTCCATTACAAACTTAGCCACAGTAACCGCGCTCAGATCCCTAATGGCCCTTGCCTCAACCCACCTGGTCAAGTGGTCAATCGCCACCAGGATGTACTTGGATCAGTTAGCTCCCATTGGCAGAGAGCCAACGACATCAATGGAAACAGTATGCCAAGCGAAGTGTGGCTTTACTAACTGATATGAGGTCTTCCGGTGAAATGGCTTTTCCAATTTGGCACTGGCGACAGGAGGAGATAGTGTCAAGCACATCAAAGTTCATGCTTTCCCAGTAATACTGATGTCGTAATAATTCCAACGTCTTGTGCACACCACCATGCCCAACTTCCCTATGTGCGCTCATGATAATGTTAGGCACATTGAGGGTTATGAGAAATTAACCGTGGAATCACCAATCCGCTTGTAAAAATCTCCATTCCGCTGGAAAGTATTGGCTTGCATTTCATACAACGCCTTGATGACTTGGGGCGGTTCATCATCATATTTTCCGCTCAGCATTTTATCATACATGATATCGCTCAGATCTGCCATAACAGCAATAGTGGGTAGCCTTGACAAGCAGTCAGCATTCTGATGCTTTGCTCCTGGTCAGTAAAGGATCTTGAAATTGTAATCCTGTAGTTTAAGGGCCCATCGTGCTAACTAACCCTCGGGCTCCTCAAGGTTCTGCAGCCAGAGTAACGAGGCATGATTTATTACAACTTTAAATTTTACACTATGCAAATAAATTTGAAATTGCTTGTACACATAAATCACTGCTAAGCACGCTTGCTTGGTCACAGTATAAATTTATTCATGGCTATTCAGACTTTGACTGCAATACGCCACTGGGTGCTCCTCCCCCTCATCATCTTTTTGAGACAGAGCTTCCCCCACTGCGGAAAGAGAAGCATCCATCTGTACAATATATTCCTTTTTGAAATTTGGGTAACGTAGCACAGGTGCCTCAATCAATGCTGTTCAAAGAGTATCAAAGGAGCGTTGACAGTGTTCAATCCATACAAACGTGGCATCCTTTTTTATAAACTCAAACAGCAAACCTCCAATACAACTAAAGTTAGGTATGAAGCGATAATAATAGCCAACCATCCCTAAAAATACTTGTATATCTCGTTTACTGCTTGGTGTAGTCATCTTACAAATGGCCTCCACCTTAGCTGGTTGGGACCACAGCCCTTTGCATCAACTACAGACCCAAGGTACTCTAACTGATCCTAAAAAGTGGCATTTCTGGGGCTTGAATTTTGATGTTGGCCTCAGCCAACTGGCGAAATACCTCTTCTAAGTAGTTAAGGTGCTCAGAAAACGTGCGGGAGAAAACGTTGATGTCGTCAAGGTATACAAGAATGCATGACAGCTTAAAGTTGTCAAGGATAGTGTCTATTGCCCTTGGAAAGTAGCTGAGGCATTACAAAGCCCTTGCAGCATACAGTTGGTTGAAAAGCCCTTTTGACGTGTTAATGGCGCTTTTTTTGTTCCACTGCAGGTAACTCTATTTGCCAATAGCCAGATATAAAATCCATTGCAGAGAAGTAACAAGCTCCCCCTAACCAGTCCAACGCATCATCAATTAGTGGCAAAGGGTATGAGTCCTTTTTTGTAATGCTGTTGAGCTTGTGGTAGTTGATTACTACCCGGTTAGTACCATCCTTCTTTTTGAAAATTTGGACAGAGGAAGCCCATGGGCTCTTCAATGGTTCGAGCAGTCCTTGCTCCATCAGTTTATCAATTTTCTGCTATAACAACTTCGTCAGCAGCTCTATATCGGCGGATTGGCTGAGATCTAATGGGGGGATGATCCCCAGTGTCCACTCGATGGATCACTCCTTGGGCGCACCCTAAATCATTATCATCAATCAAAGATCTCTTTGTATTTTTTAAATAATGCTTCCGCTCGATTCTTCTGATCTTCTGATAACCCCATTAAATTTTCACGCGGTACCACTGCCATTATGCTGGCTGTGTTTTGACGGGTAGACCAAATTCCTCCAGTGAGCCAAACTCATGAATCCCATGAACCTCCTTGAATAGAATGAAATGGAGGAAGGCAACTACTTGATGTTGGCGGATTTGTATTAGTCTATCCTGTAGATTTGCTACCAAAACCTTGATCTCCTCATGCCCCAGAAGTATAATGCCAGGGGCCATGTGAGGCTCAAGCCGTGATTGTTGATAGGGCCCAATGACCTCCCCATATAGCCCATCAGGCACTTCCACCTCTAACTCGGTGCTTATGATTGCTTGGTGTCCAGAGGGAATAGATATAGGGCCAGCGGCTCTGAGAGGCAGCCCTTGATATTCATAAATTTGGTGAGGAAGGGCTCGAGACTTGCTTTTTAGTCAATGATAGTGAACTGCAACCACTCCATCTCTGTATGCAAGGTTATTATGACTCATGTGTACCAAATCCTTTGGCATTCCTCTGGAGGTGAAGTAGATTGAGATCCGCTGCCCCATAATTTCAAATGTCTCCGCTGTCATATCAACAACAGCCCCAAAGTGGCGCATAAAAGTGGTATTAATTAACAGATCGTAGTTATTGTTTGGTAACACTATAGCTGGGGCTACAATGACAATTGACCCAAACCGCAAGGGTAGCGCGCTGTACGTTCCTTCAAATACTGTGCTTTCTGCTCCTGCAGTCCCATACACCATATGATTCTCCACATCGGGCTTTAATGCCAACTTTAACACTAACCTTATGGATACTATGTTAATTGGGGCACCCATATCAATTATTGCACAAACTCAAGTTTTTGCTACTACAGTATCACAGTAAGTACACTCGGAGTAAAATGCATCTGATTGTTTTAAGGCATGGACATTCAATGGGTCTTTTTTTCCAAGGAAGCTCATAATACCCATCCCCACTTTAGGGTATTCTTTAACAATAGCGTCCACAGGGAGGGCCACGCTGACCACAGCCAAGGTAAGCGCATCAGCAAATGGATCTGATTTATCAGTAGAAAGGTGATCAAACATTTGACTAGCATAAGGCTTTGACTGGTCCTGAGAGTTTGCTTCCACCATGTCTGTGAATTGTATTAATGTCAGCACATTCACCCCTCCAACCGATTGTTGATATAAGAAGGCGTCATAATACTGAGGAACTTCCACTGAAGGTACAGGAATAAGTTCCGGTGGGACATTTTGGGTCAGATTAGCTGAGGTAGAGAGTCTCATCTCTACTTCGCTCTTTTTTTCCCCTGGTGATACTGCTCCTGCAGTAAGTACTGGACCCGACGTTTGCAACAACTTCTAGCCAGGTGCCCAGTGACCACACAAAAAGCAATTAATCCCATAAGACCTACAACCATGAGTATTGTAAAAGGAGCCACCCCAAAGGTTGGGCTGGAATTGAACAGTGTAGCCCTGCTCCTCCCAATAGGTGAGCTGCTGTTGGCAATTGGATTGGAAGTGAGGTGTGTATTGTAGATAAGGCCAATGGATGCCAAACAGACGCTGAAAAGGGATGGATAATTCCTCCAGATAAGAAATTCCAGAAGTGGAGGCGCTAGGGTTCCACTCTATCTTGGGTGGAGGAAAGTAGCGGATAGATGGTGTAGAATTTGGACAAATTTAAGCAAGGATACATCAACCTCTAAATATGGAGCCAAGGCATTAAAAACTCATGATATGGTTTCACAGCAGAGGTCAACGCTATGCATATGTCACATTCAGTTAAATATCCTGCCCCAATTAACACATGGGCCTCAGCTGAGAATCGATCAGAAAACGCAGTAAGGGTCTCATTAAGTTGAAACCCAATGGTTAAAAACTCAATTTTGCTATGACATTTTCATGGTTCTGCCGAACAACCACAGCACCATCTCCTTAACTTCATGGTATGAAGCGGAACTAGCTGAGAGGTAACAAATGACTTTATCAGCACTCCCAATGTCCAAAGAGGAGAGCAATAGTTTCGCCCTCTGTTGATCTGAAGTACCTTCAGTTGCAAACTCAAATCGGTGAAAAAACCCATATATTTCCTTCACAATCAAATAGTGGCAACTGAGTTTCCATTGTGCTATTATTGGTCAATGGGCCCCCCTGTAGTGAGCACCACTGTTATAAAAATTTGCATGTCTGTGAAGATATTCCAAAAACGCAATTGCACAGGGTTTGACCCAATAAGCAATAGGACCAACAATTTGAGGATTGTTGCCCTTTTTAATTAACAGAAATAAACTTATTTAATAAATGTGGAGCACTTGCTCCCACTTTACTCTTTTATTTAATATAATAACTATTGCGGCTCCCTTCTGGTCCGCGCACTCTAAACTAATAACAACCTTCCCTGATCATCTTATCCTGCTGGTATTGTAGCAACTTCAGATGCTATTGCTTTCATAACTTAGTAATTCACTTCGCCATATCTCATTGGTTTTGCCAATTGTTCATTCATCAATTCACATTTACCCAATTTGGCTAATTTCCCAGTAATACATATCGCCTCATTTCAAAAGCTTAAATTATCAAAATCAGTTCGATTCTAACGAATTCCATACATTTCTCCATGGTGAGCTCAGGCTTATTGTCCAGTCATATTGGAATCGTGACACTGAGTGTATCAAACTATTGACTGATCAAGAGCAACTCGCTGATCTGATGGAAGGACAGCAAGAGAAGGTGATCAAATTGTTCAAAAAGTATTAGGAAGTATTTGCCTAAGATGACCACAATTTGGTATGCACAAGAGATGTGATTCAAAAGGTCAATACCAGGGAAAATTTTCTAATTAGGATGAGACCAATTTGATGTTGAAGGCAACTAGCAGAGGCTTCTCACCAGAATGCAGATGGCCTATTGTAGTTACCAATGGTCCAGATGGTATACTAGCAGGCGGATGAGTTATTCCAGAGAATTGTCAACGGAGATATTGGGAATGAGCCCTGAGAAATCCAAGGTGCACTTCAAAAAAGAGATGGAAAACACTGAAACCATGGATGGACAAGTGTTTAAGATGATTAATGGGAAGTAGTTAATATTCCCAAAACTGTCAGAAAGAGCAGCTATTCTTCAAACCATAATATAAGGTTGTCAGGCAAGGAGGCCTGAGAAAAATGACCAATCATATTAACAGTACTGGGAGTCAATCAACTATGACATCTCAGACTATCTATCTTGTTGTGTGGAGTTCCAGCTGCACAAGACACATAAGAATACAACTGGATACTGACTGGTCTGCCCTGGATTTGCCTGGCATATGGTTTCTTTTAATTCTCAGCGTAGAGTCTTGTTTCCGCTGAATTGGTTTGCACAGGGTATTAGCCACTGAGCAACCAAATCAGATGATATGAAGATCGCCAATTATAATATAACTTAATAAATTACACACAAAGCTGACTCCTTATTTTGACCTTTATTATTTTACTAAATTTCAGACCTATCTGCAACAACCTAATCATGGAAAGAAGACCTCCTGTTTCAATCCTCCATGTGACTCTTTATATTTCAGTTCCTCAAGCTGCATGCATCCTCAGCTTGTTAGTCTTCTATTCGTTTTTCTTTTGGTAAAAAACTCTATTTATATTGAATCTCGGCGTAATTCCCCCCTTTTCACTGATTGGTCAACATTTTAATCAACTATTATATGTATACCTGCTTTTGTCAATCTTTAGACTCATCTCAATTCCCTCTCCAATTTGTCAGTATGGTTAGCATATTGTCCAGTCATATTAACTTCCCACCATTACCCCCTTTGACTGGATAATAAGCTCTTACTGTTTGTATGATTGAAGAAACTTTTCATGAACTCAGTTGATGATCTGACCCCCGCAGGTTCCTTGATGGTGTAGACATCTATGCCAGTCTTCTCAATTATCTCAATCAGCCTGACCCTGATGCTGGAGAGCTTGTTTTTCCGCCCAATTCTGTGCTGGTCGTGGAATAAAACATGGTCCCCTACAGCGAACAGTGGAATTCCACTTCATCTCTTCTGATCGGCTGCTTGATCAAGAATCTTTTTGGCCAAACTGGTAGAGTAGGCTTCCATTTGCAGCTTGATCAATGTATCCATAAGAGTCTTCAAATATCGCTGAGGGTCCACACCACCAGTGTCCTCTACCCACGAGTAAAGTAAGGTGGGCAGAACTGGATGTTGACCATACAGCAGTTAGAAAGTGCTCTTACCAGTGGATGAATTATAGCTGATATTAAACGTGAACACAGCTGTAGGTAGAAGGGCACTCCATTCCGGGGGTCAATCTTTTAGCAATCTATAGAGTATATTCATTAGAGTTCCGTTGACCCTCTCCACCATTCCATTTGATTCCGGATGATAGGGGGTGGTCAAAACCCCGCAGATCGCCATCAACTCATTCAACTTCAGAAGGATGTGCTAAGTGCTTGGTTCCATTGATCATTAGAATGAATTGCGGGCAGCCATATCACTGTATAACACACTCCATAATAAACTTGGCGGTGGAGACCAAGCCCAAGTCATTAATGGCCCTGGCCTCCACCCACTGAGTCAAATGATCAATGGTGACAATTATATACTTGGATCGATTGATGCTAGTTGGCAGAGGTCTTACTACATCAATGGAAATGGTGTGCCAGATGAACAAGGGCTTAACAAGATAGTATGTGGTCTTCTTGTGGAATGGATTCTCCACTTGACACTGATGGCAACAACTAACTGTTTTTTTTTTAGTACTAGATGGTCCCAACCCAAGGGGAGGATTCATCGATGTAACAACTAACTGTTTCCAATATGTCATAATGCATGCTCTCCCAGTAGTAATGGGGTTGAAAACTCCAGAGTTTTCCGCAATCCTCCATGTCCTACAGCCCAATGAGCATCCATAATAATTGCGGGTCTAGCCAAAGATTTAGGGAAGCTCAGCGTCAAGTCTCCAATCCGCTTAAATAGTTTCCCCTTGAATAGGAAAGTATCCTTCCTGAGCCCATCTAATGCCTTGATCACCTGCGGCGGCTCATCCTGGTATTTGTTCTCTACCATCTTCTCATACATTATGTCAGCTAAATCTGCTATAATAGTGACTTTTGGCAGCTGGGAAAGACAATCCGCATTTTGATGTTTTGTGTCCTGGATGGTATATAATCTCAAAATTATACGCCTGGAGCTTTAGGGCCCAAAGTGTGAGCTGTCCTTCCAGTTCACACAGCTTCTGCAGCCAGCACAAGGAAGCATGGTCTGTCACTACCTGGAATCTTACCTCATATATACATACCCAAAACTATTAGTAAGCGTAGATCACCACTAAACACTCCCACTAAGTCACAGTGTAGTTTCGTTCATAACAGTTCAAGCTTCAACTACAAAATGTGACAGGATGCTCCATACCGACATCATCCTTCTGGGATAATACTGACCCTATAGCGGAGAATGATGCATCTGTTTGCACTATGAACTGTTTGTCAAAGTTGGGATATCGTAAAATGGTTGCACTTGCTAATGCAGTTCGCAACACATTGAAAGCATTCTGACATCATTCCATCCAATTGAAAGAAGAGTTTTTCTTTAACAACTCAAATAAGCAGGGCCCTGATGCAACTGAACTTAAGAATGAACCTTCAGTAGTACTGACCATCCTCAGAAACACTTGAATGTCCCACTCATTAACTAAGCGAGTCATCTTGCTTATCTCTTCCACCTTAGCCAGCTGTAGTTTAAACCCGTTTGAATCCACAATGAACCCAAGGTATTCCAATTGTTTTTTAAAATAATGGCACTTCTAAGGCTTAATTTTGATATTAGCGGCAACAAGGCGCCAAAACATTTGTTCCAAATGGAAAAGGTGCTCAGTAAATGTCCGCGGAAACGTAATGATATCATCGAGGTAAACTAAGATGCAGGACAGCTTTAAATCACCTAGAATCATATCCATGGCACGCTTGAATGTAGCTGGGGCGTTGCACAACCCTTGTGATATGCGAGTCAGCTGGAATAACCCTATCAAAGTGATGATAGTGCATTTCTCCCGTTCTGCTGATGGCAATTTGATCTGCCAGTACCTCAAGATCAGATCCATGGCGGAAAAATAATTCGCCCCTCCCAACTGGTCCAATGCATCACCAATCCGCAAAAGAGGGTAAGAATCCTTCTTTGTTATGTTATTGAGTTTATGATAGTCAATAACTACCCGATTAGAGCCATCTTTTTCTTTACAATGAGCACCAGTGATGCCCACAGACTGTTTGAAGGCTATAGCATCCCCTGCAATATAAGTTTATCCACCTCGTCGGAGACAACCTCTTCTGCTGTTTTTGATTGTCTAATAGGTCATAATCAAATAAAAGGATGATCCCCCATATCTATCCGATGTACCACCCCTTGAGCGCACCCCAAATCATGATTGTTATGCGTGAAAATATATAAATACTTTTCAAATAATGCCATAGCCTTATCTTGATGTTCCGCCAATAATCCAGTAAGTTCTTGCCGTGGAACCATAGTCAATATGCCAAACGATGAGCTTGTCAGTAGTCTGAGATCCTCCCATGATCCAAAATCATGAGTACAGTGAAATTCCTCTATAGAAACTAAGTGTAAGTAAGCCACCACTTGGTGCCACTGGATCGTTATTGTCTCCTTCTGTAAATTTTTCTAGCAGCACTTTAACCTCCCCATTCCCAGGTAGCAGTAGCCCTGGAGCCACATGTGGTTCAAGCCGTGAGTGCCAGTGAAGAGCCATGATCTCTCCATAAAGCCCTTTAGGGACATCAATTTCAAGCTCAGTCCCTACTATGCACTGATGTCCAGATGGTAGGCTCAATGCGCTCACTGCCCAAAGCGGGATCCCTTTGTAAACATAGGTCTGGTTGGGAAGGCCCTGGTCCACCTCTTTAGTCATCAATAACAAACAGGAATCACTCCATCACTATATGCTAAATTGATTTGGCTAGAGCGGAACGGATCCATTGGGATTTAAAAAGAGGTAAAATAAAAGGGGATTTGTTATCCTAAAATATTAAGAGTTTCCTCCGCCATAACGTTACAACACCAAATTTCCTCAAAAAAGCTGCACCAATCACTTGTCATAGTTGTTATTTGGAAGAACCACAACTGGAGCACAAGCCCAAACTGACCCAAATCATAAAGGAAACGCGCTATATGATCCCTCAGACACAGTGCTATGCATCCCCGCAGTTCCAAATACTCCTTGATGGTCCAGATCCAGTTTCAACAGAAGCTTAGCCACCAACCTGGTAGAGACTATGTTCACAGGGGCTCACATATCTATTGGAGCGCGGATTTTTGGGCTTTAAATGAAAATGTCACAGTAAGTGAATTTTGAGTAAGAAGAACCATCAGTGTTTATTATAAGTACGTCCAAGGGCTTTGTGTTACTCGAAAAGGAGGAGATGACCTTGCTGACCTGAGGATACTCATTAACGATTTTCACCCACCAAAATAGCTATGCTAACTCCTACTAAAGAGCAGCGTCCATCAAGGAATCCTCGTTACTTGTGCTGGTCTGTTCCAAGATTTTGCACGCATATGGCTTCTGCACATCCTGGTGGAACTCAGGGCTTGGGAGAGAATTTTTACTCTCTGAAAAGGAATCTGGGATACTGATGAAAGCTTTTGGGATAACAACTCATCCATCTGTATTCTGAATCCTATCTGAAGAGATGCTTGAGAATCATTAGGGACAAGTGAATTAAACTTACTGGAGGTAGAGCATCACGTCTCTACTCCGCTTGAGATTTTCCCAGCTCAATTTTCTCAGTTGACATTGCATACACTTGTGTTTTGCTAAGAAATTTCCTGCATAATGCCCTCTTTGTCCACACTGGAAGCAAGTATTCATAAAAGGTTCACATATATAGCTTACAGCAGAAGGACCAGTTTAGAAAGTTGATGGTATGGTTACAGGGTCATGGATTAACTTGTGGAGCGTACATAAGCTGAAAGGGGTCCACTGATTTTTATGAGGGATAAATATGTTCCAGCAGCTGATAACACGGTCACTGCAGCCCATATCCTGAAGAGTTTGGAGCGGAGACAGCATAGGTTTTTTGGACTACATTGGGGGCGTTGATCGTGGCAGAGAGTTGTTATAATGTGTTCATGATTCGAATAAGTCCTGCATCTCCATCCAAAACATGAGACATAACTCTATATAGTACCCAATACAGTTTGATGGCTGCCATCATCACTATACTGACTTCCTCAGCAGATAAAATGTTAGCTCCAAGTAGTACATGTGCTTCTGCCAGAAACGTTCAGCAAAATCTAAAATGGTCTCATTTTGGTGAGACTGTATAGACAGGAAGTTGGCTTTCCATTGGGCCATCCTGGTCATACCCTAAACAGCCAGAGAAAAATCGCTTTAACTTTTTATAAGATGCCGAGCTGTTTGGAAGGTAGCAGGTAACTTGATCGGCACTTTCCACATCTAGAGCAGACAGCAACAGTTTCAATTTTTGCTGATCAGAAGCCCTTTCCAAAGCAAATTCGAATCACTTGAAGTAACCATGTAGATTACCATCATGACTGAAAGGAGGTAATTTTTTGATTCGCATAGCTTCGCCTTGCTCCAGGCTCCTGACGCAAGGATCAGACGAATTGGTTCCATAGTGACTAAGGGGACCACCCCTTTGTGTACTATCATACAGCCAGCCAGATGAGCTCAAATCCATCGAAATGAACTTGAAATAAGTACTATTTCACGGGGAATACGTTCCAGCATCTGAGGGATATACATTAGAAGATCCATAGCATTCTTCCCCTAAATCGCCACTAACTGCACCATTCCCCCTGGCTCCAGTGTGCTCCACAGAATTCTTGTTAATTACCTACTCCACTTTAACCGAATAGCATCTACACCATCCATCCTGGAATTCCTGTTGCAGTGTCACATACTAATATTGCAACTCCTGAAGATATTCCTGCTCGACGTGAAACTTCTGCTCCACTGCTTGTAATTGTAAGAGGAAATCTTTGATTATGTTCTGCATGTGGGCATGTTGTCAGCTAGCATTACCCACTTTTTGATTAATGTCATTTATTTGGGTAAGGAGAGCGGCTTGTTCCCATACCAATTCCTCGTTGGCCATTCAAAGGGTATCAAGCCATTCTTGCATGTCAGCATACTCTCATGTATCAACCATTGGAAGAGGGAAAACTTGATGGTGCTCAGCCTGACTAATGGCTTTTAGTTGGGTAACCCGATGGATTAGCTGGAGATATTTTGGGGTGTTGACCAAAAGATAATCATCTTTTATTTAACCGAGGTAAGCTGACCATGGGACAGGCATTACCAAAAGAAAGAAAGAAATGACATGAAACCTGAACAGGATCAACTCCATCGAAGAAAGCTTTTCCACCTCCAGATCGGGACTCAAATTTTTCTGGTTACATCATGGGTAAGGTTTTCGTGTTATTAGACCTACTAACCGCCAATAGCTTCCTTTGGCTGGCACCCCAATCGATTTGCGAAGGGTGGGAATTGAACCTGCAACCTTCAGGTTGGTAGCCATATGCCCTTACCAACTCGCCTTCCACCCCTGACCAAAGGATAATCATGTTATCTGTCATTTTCTGGCTACTCCATTCGATATGAGGTTGGTTTAATTCAGCTGATACAAAACTGAATTGATCCGCCACTTGCCATTCCATCAGTGTTATTTTTCCTTAAGCTGAGCAATCATGGATTTGAGCGCTTCCACCCATTCAGCTAAATCTGTCATAAAGAGCTTGGTATTGTTTCCCAACATTATTACATCACAAATCCATTACATAATTAGGCCATTCCAATCCAACAGTTCTTCTATTACCTGAGATAACTCAATATTTAACTGTGGTACCAACATGTCCAATCGATAATGGATGTTCCCAACATTATGGACCCTTTGCCCCAGCGCCCCCTGTACCTCTGAAAAAGAGTGATTGAGGTGGTTAGCAGGAGTGAGTATCATTTTGCTGTGCTCAAGCAAACCACATTACATCTCCAATCTCTATATTGTGGAAAGCCAGCACATGCAGTAGCTGGCGAATAAACAATTGCACATAAGCAACTAGATACTCCTCAAAATATGTGGGTACCAAGGCTGCAAGCCAACCCTGTTGTAGTCGCGTCCAAATAACACATGTACATGGCGTAGCGATTCTCTTGGTCTTGTTGGTTATAAAACAAACTCAAGGCATACTCCCACACCTCATATTCATGTAATCAATATCCGCATAACAGCCACTCCATAATATTCTGCAGCTGCTGAGGGGTCACACTTGTGGAGCGTCTTAGTTGGTTAGCTGTCAACTCAGGGCAGTTTTCTAGTTGCAGATTGATCATAATTTCATCATTACCCAGTTCAGTTACAATGAATAATATTGGTTGATTATTAGGTGCCTTTCATGCTTCTTCCGCATAGCATGTATGAAATACAATTAAATTGTGACGTAAAAAATGTGGGCTTGTTTTTGTATCTTAGCATCAAAGAACTACAGTTGACCAGTGGCCCCCTGTAGTGAGCACCACCGTTAATTATCAGCGTAGAGTCTTGTTTCCACTGAATTGGTTTGCACAGGATATTAGCCACTGAGCAACCAAATCAGATGATATGAAGATTGCTGATTCTAATAAATCTTACTAAACTATAAACGGAGCTATTTCCCCTTATTTTAACCTTTTTAATATTTTACTAATTTGCAGACCTATCTGCAACAACCTAATCATGGAAAGAAGACCTCCTCCTCAATCCTCCATGTGACTATTTATATCTCGGTTCCCCAAGATGGATGCATCCTCATCTTGGTAGTCTTCTATTTGTTTTTCCTTTTACAGAAACTCTCATTTATTTTGAATCTCGGCGTGATTCCCCCTTTTCACCAATTGGTCAACATTTCAATTATTTGTTTGTATACCTCTTTTTGTCAATCTTGAGACCCATCTTGATTCCCCCTCTGATCTGCCGGTATAGTTAGCATATCATCCAGTCATATCAACTTCCTGACAGTGTCCATTGACATGATGGGGCCGCTGACAATGAGCACAGGGGGAGTCAAGTACATAATAAATTGCAATCAATCATCTGATGGAATGGGTCAAGATAAAGGCTCTGGTGAAAGTAGTCACTAGCATCACTGCAAAGTTCATCCTATTTCAAGTATATAATGACATGGATGCCCGCAGATCCTGCTGAGAGACAATGGGATAAATATACATCTCTTGTGATCCCACAATTAAATGAAATAATTGGGATCCAAGGAGTCATATGTCTGTATCCTACCAGCTGGAGTTAAACAGACTGGTAGAATGAGTAAATGAAATGCTGGATACAATGAAGAGGAAGCTGGCACAAAAAGAACTTACACATGGGGAATGTACCTGAGTTAAGTGATGTTTTCCTACAATATCAGTCATCATACGGTGATGAGAAAAACACCATTTAAATTCTATATGGGAGTAAGGCCGCATTGCCGCCAACATTATCTAGTGTTGAAACCAACATTAGGGATGAGTTTTGAACAGTACTTGAACCAATTGACAAATATCCTAATCAAAATGCAAATGCAAGCATTAGATACTATATTGAAGAAAAGGATACAAGCGAAATCAACAGATGATAGGAATCAACCAGCCTTATAAGAATATTGAATAGGTAAAAGAATTGCCTATTATGATAATCATGGTTTCAGGAGAACAAACTGAATGTGTTGTGGTCAGGTCCATTAGATATTATTGCCAAGATGGCGACAGATGTCTACACCACCAAGAACCTCTTGGATGGAAGAGTAGTAAATTGAGTCCATACTAAGTATTTGAAGTGATAGATCAATGCAAAATCCAAAGAAAAGTTCCTGAAGGACTGATGAACCATTAAGTTGATTATGTCCTGATGATTAGGTCAAGTCCAAAAAAGGACCTATAAACCAATCTAGATGGTTAAGTCCAAAAAGGGACCTCTACACCATTGAAAACTGGTAGGTCTAAGAATACCTAGGATCCAGTTTGAGAGAAAAATAAAAAAGATGGACCGCTGAACCAAAACAAGGTCAAGTCCCATGGAAAAAAGAAGAAAAAAATAAAAGATTGATAAGATATTGGAAGAAAAGATTGTAAAAACCGCATAGAAAAAAATAACTGAAATATTTTATAATCTTCATAATTTTTATTGATTATCCTTGATTTGGGGATGGTTCTGCCTATGTCGCCTCTTGGGGGAGGGAGGATGGATCATAGTAGGAATGAACAACCCAGCATAGTCAATGTGAGATTGGATGCTAGCGAGAGCTAGACTTACACAAAACCAAGTTTGTTGAGCAGATGCAGATCCCAGTGAGAAAATGACTAGGGGAAGCGAAATTGAGATGTTGGAAGAAGCCAAATGAAACACCCCATAGTGGGGAGGGAAGCAACAGTACAAGAAGAGGCAGTCAGAAAATAACCCTAAGTAATCCTGATATAGCACTGGAGCTGGAAGATTGGTCTTGAGAACATGCCAATGGGCTTTATCAAGAACACAGGACATATGGGCCAGCAATGAGCAAGGGATACTAGGCGGGTGTTGCTAAATCATGCCCCCTATTAAAACCATCAGCGGAAGATACCAAAGGGAAACACCAGAAATGAGATTGTCATGCAAGGAGAAAATGACATCCTGCAAGCGATAGCTACAAGCTTCTCAGAAGCTGAAGCAGAAGGAGCAATAGAACCTGGATGAGGCTGGAAGCTTCGTGGCCCAACTTCAAAGAACTTGGCTGGAAAAGCGAAGAGCATAAGTGGGGATATCACAATCTAGGATGTTCTCAAGATTGGAGGAATTCAGCACTAGGGATAAAGCCTCAGTGACTTGGGCTCTTAATTCTGTGTAGGGAAGTTTGAAATAAATGCTGTTGCCAATGGTGAGCTCGGTGGCCAAGACAGCTAGTTTGTAGTATTGTTTAAGTCAGAAGAGAAACTCAGAAAGCAAGTCCAACCCAGCAAGAAAAGCACGATTAAAAGAGAAGGTCATTATTTCAGGTGCATCCACAATGATGTTTGGTGCATCTGTGAAAGGAGCCAAATCCAGGAGAGTTTCAAAATATAACTATGGAATTGATGACAGAGGGATAATCAGCCGTGATCATTCAAACAATTGTTAGCCTGGTTTTCAAAGGGTTGGTCACCATTTCCAGTAGTTCCACGGAAGGACTAGATATTGGTGCCATACTAGTCGTACAAGTCCTGAAAGGACCATAGAAGAGGTTCCATCACGCAGTCTGACTCATATGTTGGATGAGCTGGAGATATTGATCAGACAAACTGTTGATTAGCTGTTGGTACCACAATTTTGAATTTGATATATGAGCTGGACAAGAGGGGGATGTTGGACTTATATGGAAGTCGACATTATGCACTCTACAATCCATTAAGCTCCAATTTCAGAAGAAATTAATCTCAAAATTAATGGGCTAAGCTCTCCAGAAAAGAACTAAGAATGATATGAGCCAAGAGGTTATGAGAAGAAAAATAACAAGGGCAATCATAAATATTCTTAATTGGGCCACAAAATGAAAATCGATGGCAAGAGTCTCCTGTCTAGGATGAGGAGAAAATTAGGAAATCAAGGACGTCAGACCAAGAATCCTGAACAAGACAGCAGGTCATATGCCCTGATGGGGGAAAACCAGATCCTGGGACTATTATTACCAAAAGTAAATCGATCAGCCTGGAATGACAGTAGATCATTGGGACTGCGCTCTGAGTAGGTGGTAGCGAGGAGGAAGAGGAAGAGAGCTGCATGCTTAAGGTTGTCCCGAGCAGCATTGAGTATTGACGATCATACTCCGCTTGATCAAATAAAGTATTTGACTGAGTTACTAAAGCGGTGTTCTCTTACCCCAGTCCTTTTTTCACTGAAAATCTAGGCAAGAGGGGGATTTGTTGGGATTTTTGCCCATATTCCCAGCTGGCTAGATTGCCAGGAATTGCTAGAGGATAATTCCCTAATGTGAGGTGAATTGGAATTCGGTTGACCCTGATTTTGGGGTAAATATGTTCAGGGGATTTTAGGCTATTCTCTTGGTCAGATCAGTCAGGGATCAATCCAGATTATGCTTAAGATCTTGTTGGGCAGAGTTGCTGATGAAATAGGGGCATCTGATAGTTGATTAACTATTAGGTGCACTGATTGAGATTGGTCAGGTTTCACCACTAACTGATTAGGAATTTTAGGATTAAGTTGCGAGGCAAGTGATGCCACATGCAACTAGAAAATTGATCAGTTGGTTTGCGACCTACCTTAATGGGTAAAAAGTCCCATTACCTAAGCAGGTCACTTTCCAAATATGGTTGGTTCGCTTGGATCAAGAGGAAACATTAGTGATACGTTTTCCAACTCTTTCCATTTTAGATCTCAAGGATGTCCAATGAGGGTATTCTAGCCAGGATGGGGAAGACCATCGCAGCTGAGACGAGGATGGGTGATTCAATGGCAACAGCTGCCGTTTCATTGAAGAGGTTTCAACTGAGGGTAGATGACCGAAATTCCCACTATAAATTCCCTAGAATTCACTCATAATAAAAACAGTTTACAGTTTATAATTTATACAATATATAGTAGATATACTAGTTTAGTAAACTCTGCCAGCTTTCATTTTTTCTATTCTTTCTCAGGGATATTATTGCTGTGTGTGATAATTGGGAGACTTTTTAAGGAAAAGAGTAAGGATCTTAGAAGGGATCCAGAGAAAAAGTGGAAACAAATCAGGGATTGCTGCTGACTGTGTGTCAAACTGGAGAAACTGTCACCAGGGAATCTCAGAGAAGTTTGGGTTAGACATTATGAGGGAATGAATCCCTATTTCAAGAAATCACAAGTATTTAAAGCGGAATTACTGTCTGGGCGTTGAGCCAAGATCTAAGAATTACAATCAACTATGGATAATAGTTGTCATACTAGTATAAACTGGTTATATTAACAACTATAAAACATGGATGAATTGCACAAAACCCGATCCTGTGCAAGTAATAAGTTTATAAGGGGTTATTGGCTGATAATAATCAAACCAATAAATTTCCACACCAAGTGCTAAGCAGTAGGTGGATTGGGGTGGGCACAAGTATAGGAAAATTTAAATTAAATTGGACTTTCCTATCTAAGAAAGGGGTAGTAGCATCACCTAGCTTCTTGACCTTAGTGGAAAGCCTTACACACATAAACAATAGCATCTGATAATCTAATACCCCAAAAAGCGTCATCAATTCAGCACTAGGAAACTTCCAAAGCGTTCTACAGACCAAAGGTCATGATCCTAAACTGGTATGTTCCATATGGGTGCAAATTGCAATCAGCCAGTCTTGGTTAGACTTGAACCACACTTATTAGTTTTTGGCCGTGTCAGGAAGTTGATATGACTGGATGATATGCTACCCATACCGGCGGATCAGAGGGGAATTGAGATGAGCCTTGACATTTATGGAAAAGGTATATGAATTAAAAATTAATCAAATTGAAGAACATTCAGCAAATCGAGGTGAATTATGCCAAGATTTGATATAAATGAGACCTTCTAGAAAAGGGAAGACGAATATGAGACTACCAAGCAAAGGATGCATCCAGCTGGGGAACCAAGATATAAAGAGTCATATGGAGGATCGAAAAAAGTTTTTTTCCCATGATTAGGTGGTTGTAGATAAGTCTGCAATTAATATTAAATAATAATGGTTGAAATAAGGGCGATACCTCCATATATAGCTTATCAAGTTTTATTAAAGTCAATGATCTTCGTATCATCTGATTTGATTGCTCAGTGGCTAATACCCTGTGCAAACTGACTTGGCAGAATCAAGCCTATACCCGAGAATTAACAGTGGTGCTCACTACAGGGGGCCACTGGGCAACTGCAGTTCTTCAATGCTAGGATACAATGATGAGCCCTCATTTGTTCTGACAAAATATGATTGTATTCCATGCACATTATGTTGAAGAAGCATGGAAGGCATCTAACAACAAACCAGTATTATTTACTGTAACCAAACAGGGGGATGATAAAGTTATGATTAATCTGCAATTAGAAAACTGCCCTGAGCTGATGACTGACCAACAAGGACACTCCACAAATGTGACTCCCAGCAGCTGCAGGATATTATGGGGTGGCTGTTATGCGGGTATCAACTATAAAAGGATGAGGTGGGTGAAAAACGCCCTGAGTTTGTTTTATAACCAATGAGAACAAAAAGTTGCTACGCACTGTACATATCCTATCTGGACTCGACTACAATGGAGTTGGCTCACCGCCTTGGTACCCGTGGAGTTGAGGAATATCTAGTCACTTATGTGCAACTGTCTATTCACCAGCTACTGCATGTGCTGGATCGCCACAATATAGAAATTGGAGATGTATTATGGTTCGCTCAAGCACAGCAAAACAATACTTTCCTCCTGCTTGACTGCCTCTATCACTCATTTTCAGAGGTATAAGGGGCGCTGGTACAGATGGACTATTGTGTTGGCGACGTCCACTGTTGATTGGACATTTTGGTACCGCAGTTAAATCTAGAATTACCCTGGGTAATAGGAAAACTGTTGGATTGGCATGGCCTATTGGTGGACTAGATTCAGGACATAACAACATTGGAAAATAATACTGAGTGCTTTATGACAGATTTAGCTGAATGGGCAGAAGCTCTCGAAGCTGTGATTGCTCAGCTTAAGGAATAAATAACACTGATGGAACGGTAAGTGGCGGATCAAGTTGTCTACCTATCAGCTGAATTAACCCAACTTTGTATCAAATGGAGTAACCAGCGAATGAGTGATAGTGCACTTATCCTTTAGTCGATATCTTCTAAATATTTCCAGCTAATCCGTCAGGTTACAGAACTGGAAGTTATTAGCCAGGCTGAATGCCGTTGAGCCATCCCTCTTCCAATTGTGAGACAAGAGATTATGCAGACAAGCAAGGTGGCTTGATACCCTTTGACAGGCCAATGAGGAATTGGCACTGTAACAAGCTGCCCTCCTTAACCAAATAAATGATGCTAATCAACAAGAGAGAAATGCTAGCTGGCAGAACACATACACGCAAAACATAATTGAATATGTCCTCATGCGACTACATGCAGTGGGCAAAAACTGAACATTGAGCAGGATTTCAATTGTGGGTTACAACATCAGTATGAAACACTGCAACAGGAATTCCAGGATGGATAGTGTAGATGCTATTCAGTTAAAACGGAGCAGTTAATCAACAAAAAATTAGTGGAGCATGCCAGAGCTGGGGGAAGTGGTGCAGTTAGTGGCAATTCAGGGAAGAATGCTATGGATCAGCTACAAATATCCCTCAGATGTTGTGATGGACCCCCATATGCGACACTACTTCTTATGAGTCCATTTCAACAGATTCAAGTCAGTCCAGCTGGCTATATGATAATGCACAAAGGGGTGGTTCCCTTAGTCACTCCGGAACCAATTCGCCTGCTTTCTTGCAGCAGGAACCTGGAGCAAGGTGAAGTTGTTAAAATCGAAAAATTACCTCCTTTTAGTTGTGACAGGGTTCTACACGGTTACTTTAAGCATTTCAAATTCGCCATAGAAGGGGCTTCTGATTGACAGAAAGCAAAACTGTTGCTGTCCGCTCTAGATGTAGAAAACGCTGATCAAGTTACCTGCTACCTTCCAAATAGCTCAGTATCCTATTAAGAAGTTAAAGCGATTGCTCTCCAGCTGTTTGGGGGTGCTACCAAGATGGCCCATTGAAAAGCTGACTTTTATGACTATACAGTCTCACTAAAATGAGACCATTTTAGATTTTGCTGAACGTTTCTGGCAGAAGCACATGTACTACTTGGAGCTAACATTATATCTGCTGAGGATGTCAGTATAGCGATGATGGCAGCCATCAAACTGTATTGGGTACTATATAGAGTTATGTCTCATGTTTTGGATGGAGATGCAGGACTTATTCGAATCATGAACACATTATAACAACTCTCTGCCACGATCAACGCCCCCAATGTAGTCCAAAATCCTCTGCTGTCTCCGCTCCAAACTCTTCAGGATATGGGCTGCAGTGACCGTGTTATCAGCTGCTGGAACATATTTATCCCTCATAAAAATCAGTGGACCCCTTTCAGCTTATGTACGCTCCACAAGTTAATCCATGACCCTGTAACCATACCATCAACTTTCTAAACTGGTCCTTCTGCTGCAAGCTATATATGTGAACCTTTTATGAATACTTGCTTCCAGTGCGGACAAAGAGGGCATTATGTGGGAAATTTCCCTAGAAAACCACAATTGTATGTAATGCCAACTGAGAAAATTGAGCTGGGAAAATCTCAAGCGGAGTAGAGACGTGATGCTCTACCTCCGCTAAGTCTAATTCACTTGTCCCTAATGATTCTCAAGAATATCTTCAGGCAGGATTCAAAATACAAATGGATGAGTTGTTATACCAACAGCTTCTATCGGATATCCCTGATTCCTTTTCAGAGAGTAAAAATTCTCCCCCAAGCCCTGAATTTCACCAGGAGGTTAGAAGCCATATGCGTGGCAGATCCTGGGACAGACCGGCACAAGAAATGTGAATCTCTTGACAACTGTTGGCTCTTTAGTAGGGAATAACATAGCCATTCTGGTGGAAAAAATTGTTAATGAGTATCCTCAGGTCAGCAAGGGCATTTCCTCCTTTTTGAGTAACACAAAGCCCTTGGACGTACATTCAATAAACACTGATGGTTCTTCTTACTCAGAATGCACTTACTGCAACATTTTCGTTTAAAACACTAAAATCCGCGCTATTATAGACATGTGAACCCTGTGAACATAGTCTCTACCAGGTTGGTGGCTAAGCTTCTGTTAAAACTGGATCTGGACCATCGAGGAGTATTTGGAACTGCGAGGATGCATAGCACTGTGTCTGAAGGAGCATATAGCGCGTTGCCTTTACAGTTTGGGTCAGTCTGGGCTTCCGCTACAGTGGTGGTTTTTTCCAAATAATAATTATGCCATTTTAATTGGCGCGGCATTCATGAGGAAATTTGGTGTTGTGTTAAATATGGTGGAGGAAACACTTAATATTCTTAGGACAATAGATCCCGTTTTATTTTACCTCTTGTGTAATCCCAATGGATCCATTCCGCTCTAGTCAAATTAATCTAGTGTACAGCGACAGAGTGATTCCTATTCAATATCAACAAATGAAGCGGTGAACTAGGGCCTTCCTCAATCAGATTTACGAGTACAAAGGGATCTCGCTTTGGGCAGTGAGCGCTTTGAGCCTACCATCTGGACACCAGTGCATAGTAGGGGCTGAGCATGAAATTGATGTCCCTAAAGGGCTTTATGGAGAGATCATGGCTCCTCACCAGCACTCTCAGCTTGAACCACATGTGGCTCCAGGGCTACCGCTACCTGGGAATGGGGAGGTGAAAGTGCTGCTAGAAAATTTACAGAAGGAGACAATAACTATCTAGTGGCACCAAATGGTGGCTTACTTATACTTAGTTCCTATAGAGAAAGATCACCATATTCATGATTTTGGCTCATGGGAGGATCTTGGACTACCGACAAGCTCATCTCTCAGAGTATTGACAGTAGTTCCACAGGAAGCACTTACTGGATTATCAGCGTAACAGCAAGATAAGGCTATGGCAGTTTGAAAAATATTGAGATATTTTCACGCATAACAATCATGATTTGGGGTGCGCTCAAGGGGTGGTACATTGGATAGATATGGGGGATCATCCTTTTATTTGATTATGACTTAATAGACAATCAAAAACAGCAGAAGAGGTTGTCTCCGATGAGTGGATAAACATAATATGAAAGGGATGCTAGAGACATCAAAAAGACCATGGACATCACTGGTGCTCATTGTAAAGAGAAAAAGATGGCTCAAATCAAGTGGTTATCGACTATTGCAAACTCAATAGTGTAACAAAGAAGGATTTCTACCCTCTTCCGCAGATTGATGATGCATTGGACCAATTGGATGGGGCAAACTCTTTTTCTGCCATGGATCTAATCTTGGGGTACTGGCAGATTGAATTGCCACCGGCGGAATGGAATAAATGCGCTATAATTACTTCAAGAGGGTTATTCCAGCTGACTTGCATGCCACAAGGGTTGTACAACGCCCCAGCTACATTCCAGCAGCATGGATACGATTTTGGGGTGATTTAGAGCTAGCCTGTATCTTAGTTTACCTCGATTATATCAATGTGTTCTTGAAAACATTCACAGAGCATCTTGTCTACTTGGAACAAGTGTTCCATCACCTCGCTGCCACTAATATCAAATTTAAGCCTCTAAAGTACCATTTCTTTGTATAACAATCAGAATACCTTGGGTTTGTCATGGATTTAAATGGGCTTAAACTTCAGCTGGCTAATGTGGAAGCAATAAGCAAGATGACGCCCAGGTAATAAGTGGGACATATAAGTGTTTTTGGGGATAGTTGGGTACTACTGATAGTTCATTCCCAATTTCAGTTGCATCAGGGCCCCGCTTTTCAAATTGCTAAAGAAAAACGCTTCTTTTGATTGGAAAGAATGATGTCAGAACGCTTTTGATGTGTTGCGAACTGCATTAACAAGCGCACCCATTTTGCAATATCCCAACTTTGATAAACAGTTTATAGTGCAGACAGACGCATCCCTCTCTGTTATAGGGGCAGTATTATCCCAGAAGGATGATGCGGCATGTAGCATCCTGTTGCATTTTGTAGTCGAAGCTTGAACTGTCACAAATGAAACTACACGATGACCAAGCGGGGGTGTTTAGTTGTGATCTATGCTTACAAACAGTTTTGGTATATCTATATGGGGTAAGATTCCAAGTAAGTCATGGACCATGATTATTTACGATGGCTGCAGAAGCTGCGTGAACTGAAAGGGTGGCTCACAAATTGGGCACTGAAGCTCTAGGCATAAGATTTCAAGATTATACACCATCTGGGAGCAAAATATCAAAATGCGGATTGTCTTTCCCATATGCCAACGGTTGCTATCACAGAAAATTTAGCTAACATAATGTACAAGAAGATGGCGGAGAAAAAAACCAGGACGAGCCGCCGCAGGTGATCAAGGCATAAGCTGGGCTCAGGAAGGATACTTTATTTTATGCAAGGGGGAACTATATAAGAGGATTGGAGACTTGGCGCTGAGATTACCTAAACCTTTGGCTAGACTCGCAATTGTTATGGATGCTCATTGGGCTGTAGGACATGTAGGATTGCGGAAAACGCTGGAATTTTTATAACCCTATTACTAATGGGAGAGCATGCATTATGACGTAATGGAAACATTTAGTTGTTGCCATCAGTGTCAAGTGGAAAAACCATTCCACTAAAGACAACATACCAGCTTGTTAAGCCCCAGTTCGCCTGACACACAATTTTAATTGATGTAGTGGGATCTCTGCCAACTAGCGTCAATCAATCCAAGTATATAATCGTCACTATTCATCATTTGACTCAATGGGTGGAGGCCAGGGCTATTAACGAGTTGGGCTTGGTCAACTGCCAAGTATATTATGGAGTGTGTTATACAGTGACATGGCTGCGCGCAGTTCATTCTAACGGACAATGGAACCAATTTCACATTGCACATCCTGCTGAAGTTGAACGAGTTGATGGCAATCCGCGGGGTTTTGACCACATTTATCATCTAAAATTTTATGGAATGGTGGAGCGGGTCAACAGAACTTTAGTGTACATACTCTGTAAATTGGTAAAGGATTGATCCCCGGAATGGAGTGCCCTTATACCTACAGTTGTGTTCACATATAATATCAGCTATCATTCGTCCACTAGTAAAAGCCCTTTCTAACTACTGTACGGTCGACATCTGGCTCTGCCCGCCTTGCTTTACTCATGTGTAGAGGAAACTGGTGGGGTGGACCCTCAGCAATATTTGAAGACTCTTATAGATACATTGATCAAGCTGCAAATGGAAGCCTACTTTACCAGTTTGGCCAAGAAGATTTGTGATCAGGCAGTTGATCAAAAAACATGGAGTGGACTTCCATTGTTTGCTGTAGGGGACCATATTTTATTCCACGACCAGCATAGATTTGGGCGGAAAAACAAGATTTCCAACATCTGGTTTGGGCTGTTCAAGATTATCAAGAAGCCTGGCATTGATGTCTAAACTATCAAGGAACCTGTGGGGGCCCAGATTATCAACCATGTTCACATAAAGCTCCTTTGAGAATATAAACAGTAAGAGCATATCATCCAGTCAAGGGGGGGGGGGGGGGGGGGGGGGGGGGGGGGGGGGGGGGGTAATGTTGGGAAGTTGATATGACTGGATGATATGCTACCCATACCATCAGATTTGAGGGGAAATCGAGATGAGTCTTGAGATTTAGGGAAAAAATATATGGAATATAATCGATCAAAATGATGACCATTCATTGAATTGAGGGGAATTACACTGAGATTCAATATAAATGAGAGCTTCTCAAAAAGGGAAGATGAATAGGAGACTACCAAGCTGAGGATTCATCCAGATGGGGAAACAAGGTATAAACAGTCATATGGAGGATTGAAAAAATCTTTTTTTCCATGTATAGGTTGTTGCAGATAAGTCTGCAATTAGTATTAAATAATAAAGGTCAAAATAAGGGACAATAGCTCCATATATGATTTATCAAGCTTTATTAAAGTTGGCAATCTTCATATCGTCCAATTTGGTTGCTCAGTGGCTAAAACCCTGTGTAAACTGACTCTGCGGAATCAAGACTATATGCTGAGAATTAACAGGCCACCAGGCCAAGTTATAAGAAACCATTTGACTTGAAAATCACCTGAGAATTTTCTGCCTTCAAGGTTTTTGGTTATGAATCTGAGCCTGTCCCATTATTCAAAAATCCATAATCCACACATAATCTCAAAAACATCTGGCCTCGGTTTGAAGACCACTGTTTAAGTTACAGTAGAGGCTTTCTAGACCATTTACCACTTCTTCACCATACCTTCAATCTATGTATACAAACCAGTCCTCCTCAGATGAGTATGGATAAAGGGGTGTTGTGATTTTTGCTCAAATTCCTAGCCAATTAAACTATAAGGGATCGCTAGAGGATAATTCCCTCTTGTGAAGTGAATTGGATATCAGTTAACCCTAATTTCGGTGTAATAATGTTTGGGTGATTTTAGAATATTCTCCTGGGTCAGATCAGTTGGGCATGGATCTGGAAAAATGCTTAAGATCTCGTCAGGAAGAGTTTCCAATGAGATAGGAGCATCTGATAGTTGATTAACTATGAGGTGTACTGATTGGGATTGGTCAGGTTTCATCACTGACTGATTGGGAATTTAAGGATCAAGTTGCAAGGCTAGTGATGCTGTCTGCAACTAGAAAATTAATCAATTGGTTTGTGACATGCCTTAATAAATAACAAGTCCCATTACCTTAAGCAGGTCGCTTGCCAATTACAGTTGGTTAGGTTGGATTGAGAGGAAAACATTAGGGACATGTTTTCTGACTCTTTTTGTTTTAGGTCTTGAGGATGTCCAATGACAGAGTTCTAGCCAGGGATGGGTAAGATTATCGCTGCTGAGATAAGGATGGGTAATTCAATGACAACGGCTGCCATTCTATTGAGGAGGTGCCAACCAAGGGTTGAGCACTGAATTCCCCACTATAAATTCTCTAAAGAATTACTAATAGAAAAACAGTAATTACTAGATCAATTAAAAGAGTATTATCTAAGTATACTTTATCAAAATCAATTTTGAGTTCTATTATTTCTCAAGAAAATTATTGCTGTGTGCTCTAATTGGGAGACTCTTTAGGATATAGAGTAAGGATCTGAGCGTGGCTCCAGAGAAGAAGCTGAATCAAATTGGGGATTTCTGCCAACTGTGTGTAATACAGAGAAACTGTAAACAGGGATCTGAGCCTGGATCAAGTTGGAGGTACCAGGGAATGAATCTCTATTCAGGACATTATAAGTATTTTGAGAGGAAATACTGGTAGAGTTGGACAAAATCTAATACTTCAATTCAACTATGATTACTGTTTCCATACTATTATCACAGGGGTACTTAGTTTAAGAAGTCTTATTTCTGAAAACTGAGTGTGAAGAGGATCACGTTCATTTAAGAGCATTCAGCACAGATATTGATCGTCTGATTAAACAGGTTGAGGAGTTGAAGACTCACAAATGTGAATGTGAGCCATATGTGGCAACTGACGCTGAAGAAAGAGCTTCCCAGATGCTAGTTGGAAAGATGACTACCTCAAGAAACATTCAGCCTGATTTTACCGCTATTTTGGAGATGACGCCCAAAATTACTCTCCAAGTGAGCTGAGTAGCCAAACTAAAGAGATGGCTAGAGAAACTTTGGAGGAATTCAAAATGAGACCAAAATTATTGACTTTCCATTAGGATAAATCCCCAGCCTTTTTTTATTGTTCAATATGACAATGTATCTTACGGTAATCATCAAAATTCATTGACTGTGATGAATTGCCAATATATTGATTGTCAAAACCTAGCGTTGCCCCATCTAGAAGGGGACAGCTGGTCATTCATAGAGGCCAAAGCGGCATTATGAAGGAATTCAGAAGCTCAACACACACGTTAATGTGCAAACAAGAGTTTATGGGCATTCAGTTTCATAAAGATAAGACTTAGAAAGCTTCACCAATTGTTTCTACCAGAAATCACAAATCCTGGTTGGAGCAAAAGTGCTGGATAATTTCAATGCCTGGATTGCACTGCAAGTGGCCCTTCAGCCATACTGTGATTTGCACCTAATGATGTTTTCTGTATTTACAATGGAAATTACCACATCTCAAATGGTGGAAAATTTGAGAATCTTAGGAGCTATTTTTGATGCCCCAATAGCTGCTTCAAATTAAATCCAGTACAAAGTTTATATCCCATGAAGGGGAGTAAAGGCGCTAAGGAGATGAATAATTGAACCATGCCAGGGAATAAGCCTGAAGACTTTAAACGTATTAATAAGAAGGAGAAAGTCTGTTACCAGTGTGGAGGAAAAGGCCATTTCTCTGTTTACTGCAAGAAACCCAAAGATCAAATTAATGTGGTCCAATAAAAAGAATCTGCAACCACAAATGAGTCAAGAAAAGGGCCCACAGCCTAGATGGGGAACAGTCTAGACTGCGGAGAAACCAGTTCCTCCCAATATTATAAATGCTGTAATTGACATCAGTGATCTGTTTGTGAATGAATACATGCAGGATCAGATGTATCAAGTAGTCAATTTGGCCATAATGCAGTAATAAGATCCGGGGAAAAGGGGATTGACCCTGAGATAATTAAAGAAGTTTCTTGGCCATACACCCCACAACTAGTGGACAATATTCAAGCTGCAGATAATCACAAATAATTGACCAAAGTTTGACTAGATGAGGCAAACTTGTCAATCCCCCTCAGCTTAATCAAGGATTCATTCCCCGATTTATTGGTCCAAATAAATCACCCACATTTTGTCTAATAACGCCGCTATACACTCAGTAATACTATCTTACATTACTCTGAATGTATGTATATAGATATAATAGATATTGAGTGTGGGTGAGGGTGATTGTTGACAACAGAGTGCCCATTAATATAGTCTTGACTAAGTTGGTAAAAGGCTAAAGATCTCGCCTGACTTGGAAAACAAAAAAGAGTATGTGACATCTGGGCTGAACAGCACCATCTCATGTGGATATATAGCGCTCTATCACTTTGATTCAGATCCTTGGTGGTGTCTGTTCCAGCGATAGTTTTGGCCAACCAAAACTAAGATATTCTGATTGGGACATAATTTATACAAAAGTATGGAGTTAAATATAACTTCAAGGATAATATGTTGACCAACTTTGGGTCAGACGTTACTGTTGGTCTATCAAAAGGAAGAGGAAGCTCCACTGAGTAGGAGAATAAATTCATCAATGTCATGATTTTGATATGACTGGATGATATGCTGGGAATCTCTAGGGCGGATTGGATAGAATCCGCCAAAATGACATTGGGTTTAATCATTCAAGTGCCTCAAGATGAGGTGATATTGGGATATAATGAGCTACTATTGTATCACCTCCAGAATAAGGCAATATGCGATGTTGACATTCAACGAATATGAATCAAATCGCCTAAGATTAGGGCAATAAAGGCTAAAAGAATAACAAGCTGAAATCGAGGAAAATCAGCGGATTATAATAGTCCAAGCTATGAGAGTGGTATTGTCTGAAGCCACTGTATATAAGCAAGAAGGGCGATTGAGAGCGGGGAGGTTTTTGGATAGAATAAAATGTAAGCGGACTAGGAAGAATCCGCTATATTATTTACAATAAAAGAAGTGTTTTCAGGGATATTGCTCCCTTTTAATATATTTATTATTTTAAGTGTGTTAAGAGGGGCCAAAATTCTTCATATCATCATTCCAATTGCTCAGTGGTTCAACCCTGTGCAAAAACCCTTAGAGCGTACCTTAAACAATTCTGCCAATTTTACAACAGTGGTGCTCGCTACAGGGGGCCCATAGATCAATTATAACATGATAAAAACTCAGTTGCCAGCTATGTTGCATCCTGATTATCTTGATGAAAATTCTACACAACATGATGGGATAGTTTCCTATGTGGAACTGACACTACATTGGATGCTGTGCTTAAAAAGCAAGATAAGCTGCTCCAGGATGTTTGCAATGATAAAGTGCCTCCATTTGATTGAGAAGGGAATATTAATGGGTTCTTTAAGCTATTTGAAATTTTGACTGAAGGAGTCTCGGAGCGATGAAAAGCACAACTGTTGATTTCAACTTTGGATGTTGGAAGTGCTGATCAAGTCATCTGTTACCTTTCAGGCAGTTCCTTTACATACCAAGAAGTTAGAAAGACAGTACTATGGCTGTTCGTTGGAACTGCTGAGATGTCACAGCGGAAGGCTGAGTTTTTGACCATCAGGTTTCAGCGGAATGAGACCCTCACCATGTTTTCTGAGCGGTTTATGGCGGAGGCTCACATGTTAATTGGGGCTGGAATTCTATTTGAAACTGATGTATTATTGCGATGACTTCTGCTGTGAAGTTATATTCTGTGAGCTATACAACATTATGACCCCAATGTTGGATGAAGATGTACCTTTGCTTTAAATTGTTCAGTTTTTGCGCCGTATATCAGCCAACTTCACTCCACCTAGTACAGAGCAGAATCTTTCCGCTACCACTGCCAAATCATCTTACTTGGGAAACTTTGTCTGTCCATTTCAGATTCCACCAAGTTACCTGCAGCAGCTAAACGTCCTACCCATACCTGATTATCGTCACCAGCCCAACTATTTCCCTAACCCTGTTTCCACTTATCACTTCCAGTCAATCTCTCGACATGGCTTTTTTGCATTAATTGGAAATGTGGGCCCTATGGGGTCAGCTGTTTCAAATGCAGTTGACAGAGGCACATGGCACAATGGTGCCCCAATCAACAGGTTCCTTTCGAACAGTCAGAACATTACTGACAGGGAAAAGTCAGAGTGGAGTAGAGATTGGACTCTCTACCTCCACTATATCAAATCCAAACGTCCCACCTGAACCCATCTTAGAATATTCAGCAAAAGCTCCCTTGCACAATGAGTCAGTATTATATCAGCAGCTGGTTAGAGGGGTGAATATTTTGACATGAGTGCAGTCTGTGGCTATAGCGGGAGAGGGGTCTCAGATGCAGGTTGAGCCATATGCTTTTCAGATGTTTTATCATGTTTCCCCTGAAAAGTTAGACCCTTCCTCTGATGCACCTTTCTTGAAAGCAGTAAGCGTCGCTCTTCAAGTCAACACTATTATCAAACAATACCCCAAAATTGGTGAGGGGATTACATGTTTCCTTGGAAACAGGGATTCCTTAGATGTCCATGTTATAATTAGTCGAGATGCATATTACTCTTAATGTACTTACTGTGACCTGGTTGTAGCTAAAACCTGAGTCCGCGCCATCATAGATACAGGTGCCCCCATCAATATAGCCTCCACAAAGTTGGTGGCCAAGTAGTCATTAAAACTGGACGTGGACCAAAAAGTGGTATACAGAACTTCTGGAGCGTATAACATGATCTCTGAGGGAGCATACAGTGCGCTTCTATTGCAGTTTGGTTCTATTGTTTTGGTAGCCCCAAATATAGTGTTACCAAATAGCAATTATGATCTGCTAATTGGAACCGCCTTCTTGCGACACTATTGGGCTGTAATCGATATGACAGATAAGACTTTTAAGATATTGGATCAGCAAATCCCAAATTACTTCACCTCTAGTGGAGTACCAAATGATCTGGTGCATATGGGGAGTATCAATAAAGCTTATAGTGATAGATTAATACCAGTGCGCTACCATCTTTTAAAGGGCAAAACCCATGCCCTTCCTCAACAGATCTATGAATATCAATGGCTGCCGCTTAGAGCTGCTGGACCTATATCTATATCATCCGGGCATCAAGTTATAGTAAACAATGACTTTGTCATGGTCACATGACATCATAGTGGGGACCAACCCCAAAGATAAGGCTGGGCGCCAGGAGGCCCAAAAGATGGAGTTACAGGGCCTTCCTGACCTGAGGCATACCCTAGACAAACGATGGGTATGGACAAAATATGCCCAGGTTGATACTAGTGGGGAGCCAAATGCCCAGCCCCACTCTTTGGTCTAGGCATTGAATGAACGGTTTATGTAACAAATGCAAACAGTTTGGTTCAGTTAGTCGAGGAATAGGGTTTAAAAACCAGTTCTGTTTACACAATCAAACGTTTGGGTCAAATCCAACTTCAATTGATAACAAGAGTGAAGTCAGCTTTGGCGTATTCTACCAATTGGGATGGTAGTGTGTGCTTATTGGTGGGTCAGTGCTTGGGCCCACTCTTGCAAACCCTGTATTCCCCCATCAACGCTTAAATGTGTTTTCCCCAACCAACATTTCTTTTTGGTCGACTTCCCAAATGAAAATTACCCCATTTTTACCGTTTTTTATGTTATTCCAAATTGATCCTGTGCGCGGACCCCTTTGAGGAGGTCTTGTTCTTAGTTAAACTTGCCATTTTGAACACAATAATATTGTACCTCATGCACCATTGGTTCGTCCAGGTCCCTTCCAACCTGAGTCATTTACCCCTTCTCTCAGTGTGCACCGCGACATTTTTGGCTGGTTTTATATCATTTCTTTGCTTAAGTTATTATTGCTCCAGCACCCTCTGCTGGGCAACAATGATTTTTATTCTAAAAATTAGTTCACTGGCGTTGGGCCTGTGCACCGAGCACTGCCATGCTGGGAACAGGGAGTCATAGACACTCTCCTTACATTAGTCAACCAACTTTTTAATTTTATGTGCATGAACTTTTTCCATGTGAAACTTTTCTGAAGTGAAAACAGTGGGCACCAGCTTTGGACTTCAGCTGTCATTAGCCGCACCACTGTTTCCATTCTTTCCCAAAGGTTGGAGCAACTATGCGTTATTATGGTTGCTTCCAACTGAAAAGTATCCACCCTTTGTGCTTGTACCTGGTGGGTATGGATGCTTCGATGTCTGAATGTTGTGATTCCTCAACTTTCTGCCGAAATAATCAATTTCCATTCCAACAAACAATTTTCCTTTGACAGTGCATTCAGTTGATGCTGGTGGAATCGTGCAGATGGGTCTGGGATGTTGGCCTTGGATAACGTCAGGCATGCCATCGAGGCTAAAGGAATAGGGTCATTTGCATTTAAAAATGCATTTTAGAACGAAAACCTGAAATTTACCTCTGAACCATATTGGCCCTCTCATGGCTCAGATCTGGAACCTATTCCTGTGTATGGAATCACAACAAAAAATCACCGTTTGACCTCTTCCATAATTCGTAGCACTCAGGAAGTTGAAAAAGAACTGCAATTCCAATATGAAAATGTTTATGTACCTGCAGAAGGCATGGAGGGGTATGTGGCCTCAGTAGTAAGGGTGACCAACTATCCCTCCCCCTTTTATGATTCCAAAACCTACCCTTATGGTTTGCTTAAGCTAGAAAACTTTTTAGGTGAGGTTGGGGCGTTGTCTGCTTTTAATACCACTATGGATACTTCCTCTTGACTGCTTCCCTTAAATCCTCTTTTGGGAAGTTCGGCACAACTATTTTAGTGGATACTGGTGCCTTGAATAATTTTATTGACCTAGACCTTGCTGACTACCTCGAGTTGAGTTACTCACCAGGTGTTATGGTTAGAGATGGGGCTTCTCAAGGTATCCCTGCGCTGAACGTCATGGGGTTGGTGGACTACCAGATGGGTGCCTATCTTCTGTCTGAACAGTTTCAAGCTATTAAGCACCTCTTGTTCCCCATTATTTTGGAGGTTGAGTGGTGGAGAAAGTTTGATGTAAGGATTAATTTGGAAGAAAACACTCTCTCCTTGTCTTTGTCCAATGGCAACATCTTGCTTGTTCCTTTTTTGAAGGTTAACGCCCAGAGCAAATTACCTCATAGGCCCAATATTCCCACTTTTAAGCTTGCCCCATTGCTGAAGCCCTCTGTTGAGGTTCCCCTACCGTCCTATTTGGAGGAATTGGAATCTTCTTTTTGATGAAGAATCCGCTAACAAACTTCCTGAGCACTCAGAATTTGAATGTGACTTCAAGCTCACTGTGGATCTGGTGCATATATCTTACCTCATTTACCCATTGACTGTGAGGGAGGAAGAGGCGTTGGATGTGTGGGTGAAGGATCAGTTATCCAAAGGCGCGATCTTTCAGCGTACCTCCACTGTATGCCCCCTTTCTCTTTGTGGAGAAGTCTGATGGTACTTTACGCCCGTGTGTGGACTATGGAACCTTAACAACGTCACTGTACCAGACCTCCATCCCATCCCTTTGGATTCATAGATTTCGCGCTATGTGGAGAAGGCAAAGGTTTTCTCCAAGCTGGATTGTCTCGATGCGTTTAATCAGATCTGGATAAAGAAAGGCCAGGAGTGGTTAACCGCCTTCCACACCAGAAAAGGAATATTCCAGTTTTGGGTCATGCCCTTTGAGCTTAAGGATCCCCCTGCTATCTTTCAACGCCGCATTGATGCAGCTTTGGGGGACTTGTTAGGATATTCGCGGTTGCCTACATGGATGACATCCTGGTGCTTTCTCCTGATCAGGAGTCCCATGCAGTACACCTTAGGCAAGTGGTGGAGCGGTTAGAGGCAGGCAGCCTTACGTTGAAAATAAGCAAGTGTGAATTCTTCAAGTACTAAGGTCACTTTTCTGGACAACGTCGTGTTTGACCAGGGACACATGATAACTCTAGACAAGGAGAAGCCTATTCATGAGTGGCCTACCCCCACCTCAGTCAAGGAATTGAGGAGCTTTTTGGGGACATGTACGTTTCTCAGAAGTTCACTTCCAATCTGTCTGAGGTGGCGGCTCCCTTATACAAGGCTAGCGGTGCCAAGGTGCTTCAGTGGTCCCCATTTTGGAGGATGCTTTCCAAGCAGTGAAGTGCTCCCCTGTTGTCCTCATCTGTTCTTCGCCATGCCGACCCTTCAAAGGAGTTCGTTGTGTCTTTGATGCCTCCAACTTCACCATAGCGGCCGCCTTGTTACAAATAGCCAAAGATAGGATAGAGCATCCAGTGGGATATTTTCTAGGAAAATGTCTCTGCCAGAGTTAAATTACGCCATTTATGACAAGGAGTTACTAGCAGTGGTGAAGGCGCAGACATATTAGCATCATTACTTGCATAGCTCTACCCAAACATTCCAGGTATGTACAGAACACTGTGCCTTGCTGTACTACCGTGACCCTCATGTCCTAACTCCATGGCAGACCAGTTGGCATGAGACCCTTGCCCAATTTGCATTCACGTATGAGTTCACCAAAGGCAAGGATAATGGTTTGGCGGATGCTTTGAGCTGCAAACCTGCTTTAGCCCCTGACCTCAAGGATGTAGAAGTGCACAACACACATGTTATGATTCCTCCAGGTAAAATTCTGTCGCAACTTCCCTCTCCCCTGGCCAACGGGCTAGGGCTTGAACCTCTGGATAACGTGGAGGAATATGGTATGTTCAGATAGTCGTTTTTTCTCGGCCGTTTTCAGGCGAATATACTATGGTAATTGCAAAGAGCGCTTCAAATCAAGAAGATCTATCCAGGGGTTATCATTTAAAGGATGAGATGGTGTGGTTCCAGGGACGTCCTTTGGGTACCAGATGGACCACTGCACCTTGAAATCATCCAGGACCATCGTGATGGAATCACCATTGGTTATCAGGGAAAGCAAAGACCATGGAGTTGATACGCCACACCTACAATTGGAAGGGCTTGCCTGCTCAGGTGGGTGGTATCGTAAGGATTGCCTGGTATGCAACCAGATGAAACCCAATCTTCAACCTTTAGCAGGGTTGTTGGTACCAGTCCAAAAAGCTGATGGTCCCTGGACTTCCCTCTCAGTTGATTTTATTGTGGAACTACCTGTCTCTGATGGCTATGATGCCATCATGGTGGAGGTGGACCGTTTTACGAAATTGTCCATTTTATTCCTTGCAGAACGACAATAACTGCAGCTAAGATGGCTAGGCTCTTTTTCACCCATGTGTTTGCTCTTCATGGGGTTCCCCAAGAGATTATCAGTGACTGGGGACCCCAATTCACCTCCATCTTTTGGGAAGAGTTGTGTAAGACTCTTCAGATTTGCCCCTGCCATTTGACTGCCTATCACCCCCAATCAGATAGGCAGACTGAACGAGAGAACCAGTGCTTGGAACAGTTCCTGCGGTGTTACACCGCCAAGGATAATTCAGATTGGGCTTTTCACCTTCCTATGGCCCATATTTAATTACAACAACATGCTGCATTCCTCGATTGGTTGTTCCCCATTTTTTGCCAACCATGGCTTTAGCCCTGACTTTAACATGGAGCCCAGTCGTGAGTCTAAGGTTGAAGCGGTGATGGACTTTGCCAAGACAATCAAGAAGGTCCACCAGGGGTTTCCACAAGCTTGGAGGTGGCAATTCAGGTGTATAAGGATAACGCTGATGGGAAGCGCCAAGTGTGTCCTGCGTACAAGGAAGGGGATCTCGCGATGCTTGATGCTTGTAACATCCCTATCAAGCAGCCATGCATGAAGCTGGAACCAAAAAGGATTGGCCCCTATCGCTTTTTTAGAAAGGCGGGCCATGCCTCATACCAGCTAGATCTTCCCCCTTCATTTCAGATCTTCTCAATATTTCATGAGAGCAGATTAAAATTGTTTGAGGGCCCCCACCAGAGACTCCTGAGGCCTATCTTGTGGATGGGGCGCCAGAGTGGGAGGTGGAAGAAATAGTTGCCTCCCGCCGCGTTAAAAGAAGACTGGAGTACCTGGCATCCTGGAAGGGCTTTGACGCTGCAGAGAACAGTTGGGTCCCATCGCGTTACTGTGTGCATGCCCAAGATCTGATTGAAGCCTACCACAAGCGTTTCCCCCAGGCTGCCGGATCTCAACCCAAACTGACTGTCGCCGCCATAAAGTTGGCCCCTGCCCACAAGAACTTTCCCTTGCGCAAGCCCCTGGAGGGTGGGTTGAGCCCCATTAGGAGGAGAGGGTAATGTCATGATCACATGACATCATAGTGGGGACCAACCCCAAAGATAAGGCTGGGCGCCAGGAGGCTCAAAAAGGTGAAGTTGCAGGGCCTCCCTGACCTGAGGCACACCCTAGACCAACGCTGAGTACGGGCAAAATATGCCTAGGTTGGTACTAGTGGGGAGCCAAATGCTAAGCCTTATACTTCAGCCCAGGCGTTGAAACAAACACTTTATGTAACAAATGCAAACGGTTTGGTTTGGTAAGTCAAGGAACGGGGTTTTAAAACCCATTATGTTTACACAATCACACGTTTGGGTCAAATTCAACTTCAATTGATAACATGAGTGAAGTCAGTTTTGGCATATACTACCAATTGGGATGGTAGTGTGTGCTTAATGGTATCTCAGTGCTTGTACCCACTCCCGCAAACTCTGTATTCCCCTAAAAATGCCTAGATGTGCTTTCCCCAACCAACTTTCCTTGTTGGTCGACTTCCCAAATAAAATTACCCCATTTTTACTGTTTTTATATGTTATTCTGAACAATCCTAAATGCGGACCCCTTTAAGGAGATCTCGCGCTCCATTAAACTTGCCATTTTGAACACAATAATATTATCACCTCATGCACCATTAGGTTCGTCCAGGTCCCTTCCAACCTGGGTCGTTTACCCTTCTCTCAGTATGCACTGCGACGTTTTTGGCTGGTTATTTATAGCATTTCTCTTCTTAAGTTATTTTTGCTCCATCACCCTCTGCTGGGCAAAAATGTTTTTTATTCTAACAGCTAGTTCCCTGGCTCTGGGCTTGTGCATCGAGCACTGCACGCTGGGAACAGGAGAGTCATAGAAACACTCATTACAGACTTGGTGATTGAAGTTCCGGACGGACTCTATGGGGAGGTTATTGGGGCATATTAGCAATCGTGGTTTGAGCTCCAAGTGGCCCCAGACATTCTACTATTAGGGCAGGGGGAGATCAAAGTTTTACTTGCAAATCAACAAATGGTACCACTGCAAATCCGCCGCCACCAAATAGTGGCATGTTTTCACTTAATTCCCATTGAGGAGGTTTTTTTGGTTCATGAGTTTGGATCTCTGGAGGAATTTGGTCTGCCTTTTGAACCTTGGTTCAGTGCAATGGCAGTTGTATCGCGCAATGAATTAATGGGGTTGTTGGAACCACAGGAGAATGGGGCATTTTCTTTATTTCAAAAATTAAAGAGATTTTTGCTGTCTACAACTATAGTTTAGAATGTGAGCGGGGGGTAGTTCATAGGCTGGACACTGGAGATCATCCTCCCATCTGGTTAAGGCCAATCCGCTAATCAAGGATGGTGGAAGAAGTAGTAACTGAGTAGATGGACAAGCTATTAGAACAAGGGATGCTTAAACCATCTAAGAGTCTGTGGGTTTCGCCTGTCCTAATTGTCAAAAGAAGGATGGTACTAACCAGGTAGTAATAGACTACCGCAAGCTCAACAGCGTTACAAAAAAGGACTTATATTCTTTGCCACAGATTGATGATGCATTGGACCGGTTGGGGGGAGCTCGTTATTTCTCCACCATGGATTTGATATCTGGCTATTGGCAGTTTAAGTTACCTGTGGCGGAACAAAAAATGCGTCATTATCACATCAAAAGGGCTTTTTCAACTGACACGTATGTCCCAAGGGCTGCGTGATGCCCCAGCTACTTTCCAACAGGCAATGGACACTATCCTTGGCAAGTTAAAGCTTTCATGCGTTCTTGTATACCTTGAAAACATTAACATTTTCTTCCACATGTTTTCTGAGCACCTTAGCCATTTGAAAGGTATTCCGCCGGTTGGCTGAGGCCAACATCAAAATCAAGCCCCATTAATGCCACTTTTTCAAGAATCAAAGCTAGTACCTCAGGTTTGTAGTTGATGCAACAGGGCTGAGGCGCCAACCAGCTTAGGTGGAGGCCATTTGTAAGATGCCTACACCAAGCAGTAAACGAGATATACAAGTATTTTTAGGGATGCTTGGCCACTATCGCCGCTTCATACCTAACTTTAGTTGTATTGGAGGTTTGATGTTTGAGTTATTAATAAAGGATGCCACGTTTGAATACATAAAACAATGTAATGCTCCTTTGATACTCTTTAAAATGCATTGATAAAGGCGCCAGTGCTACGTTACCCAAATTCAAAAAGGAATTTATAGTACAGATGGATGCATCTCTTTCTGCTGTGAAGGCAGTTCTGTCTCAAAAAGATGATGAAGGGGAGGAGCACCCAGTGGCGTACAGCAGCCGGAGCCTGAACAGCCATGAACATAATTACTGTGACCGAGTGGGAGTGCTTACCAGTGATTTATGCATACGAGCAATTCATAGTAAATTTGGATGTTGTAAAGTTTAAAATTCATAACGGATAATGCCTCATTACGCTGGCTGCAGAACCTTAAGGAGCCTGAGAGCTGTCTAGCACGATGTGCCCTTAAACTTCAGGCTTACAACTCCAAGATCCTTTACCAACCAGGAGCAAAACACCAGAATGCTGATTTCTTGTCGAGGCTACCAACTATTGCAGTTACAGCAGATTTGAGCGATAATATGTATGAAGAAATGCTCAGCGGAAAGTACAATAATGAGCCGCCAGAAGTCTTCAAAGCGTTGAATGAAATGTGGGCTAATATTTTCAGTGGAATGGTGAGTTGTATAAACGGATTAGCAACTCCAAAGAAAAACTTTCTGCAACCTTCAACGCGGCCTAACATTATCATGAGTGTACATAAGGCTGTTGATCATGGTGGTGTGCGCACAACGTTGAATTATTGCGACCTCAGTATTACTGGGAAAGCATGAACTTTGATGTGCTTGATACTATCTCCTCCTGTCACCAGTGCCAATTGGAAAAGCCTTTTCACCAGAAGACCTCACATCAGTTAGTAAAGCTGCACTTTTCTTGGCATACAGTTTCCCTTGATGTGTCAGCCCTCTGCCAACGGGAGCTAACCAGTCCAAGTATATCCTGGTGGCAATTGAATATTTGAACAGGTGTGTTGAGGCACAGGCCATTTGGGACCTGGGCACGGTTACTGTGGCTAAGTTTGTAATAAAATGCATCATTCAGCATCATGGCTGCCCGCAGTTTATCCTTACTGACAATGGCACTAATTTTACCTCTCACATACTTCCCAAACTCAACGAAATGATGGCCATCTGTGGGGTTTTAACAACACCATATTACCCTGAGTCCATCGGAATAGTCAAACAGGTTAATGGGACCCTGGTGGACATTCTCTGGAAGTTGGTTACTGATAGGCCCTCCAATTGGAGTACCCTCCTTTCTACTAAGGTGTTTGCCTACAACATTAGCTACCATTCTGCCATGGGGAAAAGCTCATTCCAATTGCTTTACAGATGGCACCCCACTTTGCCTGTGCTTCTATATGCTTGTGTAGAGGACACTGGCAGAATGGTTCTGCAATGCTATTTGACTGCCCTAACAAATACACTGATTAGATTGC
The DNA here is from genome assembly GCA_022478985.1 of Massospora cicadina. NCBI lineage: Eukaryota > Fungi > Entomophthoromycota > Entomophthoromycetes > Entomophthorales > Entomophthoraceae > Massospora > Massospora cicadina. The sequence continues at coordinate 88,931 of JAKSZP010009227.1, forward strand.
AAACCAAAGCGCACCTCATTCATCTTAGCCAAGAAAATCAAAAACCAGGCTGCTGATCAGGTACGGCAAAGTGGCCTAGCACAATTAAAAGATAGAGACATTGTTCTATCCCATTATCAACATGGGTTCAGGCAGAAACACAAGTTTAGTATCTGAATTGGGCTATTTGAAGTTATTGAGAAGACCGGTAGGGATGCATATACTATCAAGGACCCTGCTAGTGATCAGATCATCAACTGATTCATACAAAGTTTCTCCAGGCGTATAAGCAATAGGAGCCTTATCATCCAGTCAAGGAGGTGGTAATATCGCAATTCTGATATGACAGGATGATAAGCCCTAAGTAGATTTAGTTGAAGAGATGAGATCCGCCAAGTTGTTATGAGTATTATTAATTTGAGCACCTCAGAATGAGGCAATATTGGGTTGTTGAGAAATTGGCCAAATTGGGTGATTGTAAATTAATGAATGAAGAATTGGAAGACCCAATGAGATACAGCAAAGTGAATTACTAGGCCATGAAAGAGGTACCATCTGAAGTCACTATGATACAAGTGGGATGAGATATTCGAGGAGGTTAGGTTGTAGTAAATTTAGAGCAGGCGAAACAGCAATAATCAGCTGTGTTTATTATATTAATAAAGAAGTATAGTGGGGGCAAGTGCTCCACATTTATTTATAAGGTTATTTCTGTTGTTCAAGGGCAACAATCCTCATATCTTTGGTCTTATTGCTCAGTGGGTCAAACCCTGCGCAATATTGATTATGGTGTATCTCAACAAAAACGCCAATTTTAATATATCAGTCATTTAACTATAGACATGACACCATACATACCTTCTAGCTGGGTGATATGGTCCTCTTTTAACATCATCAACTAGATGTAAAAGGCAAAAAGTTAGGTTTTATTTGGTAAGGACCCTACAATGTCATAAAGATTGGGAAATAAACACTTAATTGTTGAAGTTGCCTAGGGAAAAGATTTAAATCATATGCATACTCCATTTCTATGGCACTTTACCCCCTGAAGAAGATCTAAAAGGGGGAATTGTTGGAATTTCAGGTTACTATAAAGTTTGGTTAATACAATAGTCAGGAATTAAGCCCAAGCCACAAGTTTGATTAACTTTGATGGCATGATTTGAATATCATATAAAGGATCAGTTAATATCGTTATTGGGGATCATCTCCAATTTAAGGAATTGAACATTCAAAATGTCAGAGTACAAACTAAATCCAGGAGAATGAAGGTGTCGCGATTCTGATATGACTGCATGATAAGCCATACGTTGATATGGTGGAACAGATGGAATCTACTGTGTTGTTATGAGTATGATTAATTCAAGTGCCTCGAAATGAGGAAATATGGGTTGTTAGGAAATCAGCTGAATTGGGTGATTGTGAATTAACAAATGAAGGATTGGTGGAACCAGTGATATATGGTAAAATGAATTAATAAGCCATGAAAGAGGTACCATCTGAAGTCACTATGATACAAGCGGGATGAGATGATCAAGGAAGTTAGGTTGTTAATAGTTTAGAGTGCGCAGAACAGAGAAGAGCTGCTACATTATTATATTAAATAAAAGAGTATAGTGGGAGCAAGTGCTCCACACCTTTTAATAAGTTTATTTCTTGTGATTCAAGGGCAACAATCCTCATATCTTTGGTCCTATTGATAAGTGGTAAGACCCTGTGCAATTGTTTATGGCATATCTCATTGATATCGCCAAATTTATAACAGTGGTGCTCACTACAGGGGGCCCATTGATCAATCACATAGACTGACAAGGGTTTCTCAGTTGCTTGCATGTTGTATCTGGCTTGCTTTACTAAAAACATCTCAATACACTGCAACTGTTGAATATGCAGAACTCAAGCTTGCCCTAGACGCTGTGCTTAAATAGAAAAAGGAGTTTCTGCAATAATGTTGTATTTAAAAGCTGCCTCCATTAGTACGTGATGGAAACATCCATAGATTCTTTAAACGATTTGAGTTTGCACTAGCAGGAGCTTCAGATCATTGTAAAGCCAAATTATTAACTTCCACTTTGTATGTTGGAAGCACCGACCAAGTTACTTGATATCTTCCTAACAGTTTAATTACCTATCAACAGGTGAAAAATACTGTGCTGTGGTTGTAATGAGGAACTTCAAAAATGGCATAACGGAAGGCTGAGTTTTTTACCATTGAGTTTCAACATAATGAGACCCTCACTGCATTTGCTGATAAATTCTCAGCAGAAGCCCATGTTTTAATTGGGGCAGGAGTTTTAACTGAATGTGACATAAGCATAGCGTTGACCTCTGCTGTGAAACCATACTGAGAGCTTTTTAATGCTTTGGCTCCATATTTAGAGGTTGACATACCTTTGCTTAAATTTGTTCAAATTCTACGCCATTTATCCGCTACCTATCCTTCACCCAGTATAGAGCAGAAACTGATCGCCTCCGCTGCTAGTCCTGCTTTTTCAAAGGAATTATCTCTCCCTATTCAGCGCTCAGTTTGTATTCCCTGGTCTTATTTATCATAATAAGCCTCGCTATCAACCTAGTTGCCAACAGCATTTCACCTACAGGGATGGGCCTGGTTACACTGTTCAATACCAGTCCACCTTGGAGAGTGGCCCATTTTACAACAGTCAAGGATGCAGGTTTCATAGCGTTAATTACTTTTTGTGAGATTGCCCTGGGCACCTGGCTAGGAGTTGTCATAATCATCGAGTTCAGTACCTACTGTAGGAGCAATATAGTCAGGGAAAAGTCAGAGCGGAGCAGAGAGGACTCTCTAAATACCGCTATTCTGACTCAAAACGTCCCACCTGAACCTATTCCTGCACAGTTAGCGGATGTTTCCTAGTATGATGACGCTTTTCTATACCAGCAGCCAGTTGGATGGGTAAATGTGCTGCCACAAACGCAATTCATGTTTTGGTGGAAGCAGGCTCCTAGGAGCACCTAAAACATTATACTTGCCAATTGTTTGATTACCTTCCTACCAATGAACCAGATCCATTAGCTAATGCACTCCTTTTAAAAGGAGTAAAAGCAGCCCTCCCTGTGGACGCTATTATTAAAAAATACCCTAAAGTGGGGAAGGGTATTATGAGCTTCCTTGGCAAAAGAGATCAGTTAAATTTCCATGTTTTAAAACAATCAGATGCATCTTACTCTGAGTGTACTTAATGTGACAATGTTTTAGCAAAAACCTGAGTTTGCAAAATAATTGATGCAGGTGCCCCAATCAGCATAGTGTCCTCAAAGTTGGTGTCAAAGATAGCATTAAAGCCTGATTTAGAGCATCGTATGGTGTATGGGACCGCAGGCTAAGAAAGCACAGTCTCTGAAGGAGCATACAGTGCGCTACCTTTGCAGTTTGGGTTAATTGTCATTTTAGCCCCAGCTATAATGTTACCAAACAATAATTATGACCTATTAATCAGTAACGCTTTTATGCGTCACTTTGGAGCTGTTGTTAATATGACTGAAGAGAAGTTTGAAATTCTGGGGCAGCGGAACCCAATCTACTTCACTTCCAGCGGAATACCAAAGGGTCCTGTACACATGAGTAACGTTAATCTTGCATATGGTGATGGGGCGGTTTTGGTTCACCATCATCAATTAAAAAGCAAGACCCAGGCCCTTTCTACCCAAAACTATGAATATCAAGGGCTACCGCTTAGAGCCGCTGGCCCTATATCTATTCCCTCTGGGCACCAAGAAATCATAAGAACTGAGTTAGGGGTGGAAGTGCCTGCCGGGCTATATGGGGAGGTCATTGGGCCCTACCAACAATCACGGCTCGAGCCCCACTTGGCCCCTGGCATTATACTCTCAGGGCATGGGGAAATTAAGGTCTTGGTAGCAAATCACCAGTTTAAACCAATGCAAATCAGCTGACACCAAGTAGTTGCATTCTCCATTTCATTCCAGTTGAGGAGGCTCTCAGGATTCATGCGTTTGGTTAACTGGATGAATTTGGTATGCCTGACAAAACACAGTATGGCATAATGGCAGTTGTACCACATGAAAACATAATGGGGTTAACGGAAGATCAGAAGAATTTAGTGGAAGTTTTATTTCAAAATATAAAGAGATCCTTGCTGTAGATGATCATGACTTAGGGTGCACCTGAGGAGTGAGTCATTGAGTGGACACTGGGGATCATCCCCCATCAGATCTCAGCCAATCCGCTAATCTAGAGCAGCGGAAGAAGTTGTTACTGCAAAAATCAATAAACTTTTGGAGCAAGGAATGCTTAAACCATCTAAGAGTCTGTGGGTTTCGCCTGTCCTAATTTTCAAAAAGAAGGATGGTACTAACTGGGTAGTAATAGACTAACGCAAGCTTGACAGCATTGCAAAAAAGAACTCATACTCTTTGCCATGAATTGATGAAGCGTTGGACCGGTTGGGGGGAGCTCGTTATTTCTCCACCATGGATTTGATATCTGGCTATTGGCAGATTGAGTAACCTGCGGCGGACAAAAAAAATGCGCCATTATCACATCAAAAGGGCTCTTTCAACCGATACATTTGCCACAAGGGCTGTTAATGCCCTAGCTACTTTCCAACGGGCGATGGACACTATCCTTGGCAGCTTAAAGCTGTCCTGCGTTCTTGTATCCTTGATGATATAAACGTTTTCTCCAGCACGTTTTCTGAGCACCTTAACCATTTGGAAGAGGTATTTCGCCGGTTGGCTGAGGCCAACATCAAGATAAAACTTCAGAAAATGCCACTTTTTATAAGGATCAGCTAGAGTACCTTGGTTATGTAGTTATTGCAACTGGGCTGAGGCGCCAACTAGCTAAGGCGGAGGCCATTTGTAAGATGACTACACCAAGCAGTAAGCGAGATATACAAGTATTTTTAGGGATGGTTGGCTATTATCACTGATTCATATCAAACTTTAGTTGTATTGAAGGTCCGCTGTTTAATTTATTAAAAACGGACGCCACGTTTGTGTGAACAGAACACTGTCAACGCTCCTTTGATACTCTTTGAACAGCATTGATCAATGCGTCAGTGCTACGCTACAAAAATTTCAAAAAGGAATTTATAGTACAGATGGATGCATCTCTTTCTGCTGTGGGGGCAGTTCTGTCTTAAAAAGATGATGAAAGGGAGGAGCACCAAGTGGTGTATTGCAGCCGGAGCCTGAATATCCATGAACGTAATTATACTGTGACTGAGCGGGAGTGATTAGCAGTAATTTATGCATACAAGCAATTCATAGTAAATTTGGATGGTTTAAAGTTTAAAGTCATAACGGATAATGCCTCATTACGAGGGTTGCGGAACCTTAAGGAGCTGGAGGGTCGTCTTGCCTGATGTGCCCTTAAACTTCAGGCTTACAACTTTTGAGATCCTTCACCAACCCGGAGCAAAAACACCAGAATGCTGAATTCTTGTCAAGGCTACCAATCATTGCAATTACAGCGGATTTGAGCGATATTATGTATGAAGAAATGCTCAGCGGAAAGTACAATGATGAGCCTTCAGAAGTCATCAAGGCGTTGAATGAAATGTGGGCTAATATTTTCAGTGGAATATGAGTTGTATAAACGGATTGGCAACTCCAAAGTAAACTTCTCGCGACCTTCAACGCGGCCTAACATTATCATGAGTGTACATAAGGCAGTTGATCATGGTGGTGTGCGCACAACATTGAATTATTGCGACCTCAGTACTACTGGGAAAGCATGAACTTTGATGTGCTTGATACTATCTCCTCCTGTCACCAGTGCCAAGTGGAAAATCTGTTTCACCAGAAGACCTCACATCAGTTAGTAAAGCTATACTTTGCTTGGCATACAGTTTACCTTGATGTGTCAGCCCTCTGCCAATGAGAGCTAACCAGTACAAGTATATCCTGGTGGCCATTGACCACTTGATCAGGTAGATTGAGGCGCAGGCCATTCAGGACCTAGGGGCAGTTACTGTGGCTAAGTTTTTAATGGAGTGCATCATTCAGCATCATGGCTGTCTGCAGTTTATCCTTACTGACAATGGCACTAATATTACCTCTCACATACTTCCTAATCTCAACGAAATAATGGTCATCCGTGGGGTTCTGACAACCCCATATCACCCTGAGTCCAACGGAACAGTTGAATGGGTCAATGGGACCCTAATGAACATACTATGGAAGTATGTTATGGATAGGCCTTCTGATTGGAGTACCCTCCTTTCTACTAAGGTGTTTGCCTACAACATTAGCTACCATTCTGCCATGAGGAAAAGCCCATTCCAATTGCTTTATGGACAGCACCCCGCTTTGCCTGCGCTCCTATATGCTTGTGTAGAGGACATAGGCAGAATGGATCTGCAATGCTATTTGACTGCCTTAATAAATACGCTAATTAAATTACAAACTAAAGCATACTCATTCAGCTTAGCCAAGAAAATCAAAAATCAGGCTGCTGATCAGGTAAGGCAAAGTGGCCTAGCACAGTTCAAAGATAGATATATGGTTTTATTCCATGATCAACATGGGTTCAGGTGAAAACACAAGTTGTCCAGTATCTGGGTGGGCCATTTGAAGTTAACGAGAAGACAGGTATGGATGCATATACTATCAAGGACCCTGCTAGTGGTCAGATCATCAACTGAGTGCATACAAAGTTTCTCCAGGCGTATAAGAAATAGGAGCCTTATTGTCCAGTCAAGGAGGGGGTAATGTCGTAATTCCAATATGACTGGACAATAAGCCCTAAGTCAATATGGTAGAAAAGATGGAATCTGCTGAGTGGTTGTGAGTATGAATAATTCAAGTGCCTCAAAATGAGGCAATATTGGGTTTTGGGAAATCAGCTGAATTGGGTGATCATAATTTAACGAATGAGAGGATTAGAAGAAACAATGAGATATGGTGAAGTGAATTACTAAGCCATGAAAGTGGTACCATCCAAAGTTGCTACAATACTAGTGGATGAGATGATTGAGGAGGTTAGGTTGTTAATAGTTTAGAGTGCGCGCAACAGAGAAGAGCTGCTACAATTATTATATTAAATAAAAGAGTATAGTGGAATCAAGTGCTCCACATTTCTTTTAAATTTAAATTCATTATGGGGCACACCGACCAGGGGACAGAAACTACCAAAGCGCAGAAAGTGACAAAAAAATGAACTAACTAAACTCTCAGACCGAAATGAAATGACCAATCAAATAAAGGGCGAAACATAATGCTTGAGACACCAACCTACCAGGTGGAACAGCGCCAAGGCGCTCATCTTACCATGGCGGAAGGGGAGGGGGGATTGGGTGGCTCATTCCCAGTCTCATGCTCATCAGCGGCGAGAGCACTGGCCAAGGAGGAGAGCAAAGGGGTGGGGTGATCAGCGATTTGGGGAGCAAGGTCAGTAACAAGTGGCTGCTCAAGGAATTAGTTGTATAACAATAAGTCGCCAATGTATTTTGAAAATGGTGGCCTCCGCCTTAATGTGGAGGGCTGGGAGCTGGGACAGTGAAGCCATGGAGGCTTGGGTAACTTGAGAGTTGGCCTGTGAGGCGGAAATCATTCACTGGATGGCATCCTTAGCACGCCTATGGGCAATTTCAATGGCGACTTTGTGGTATATGGGTGTGGATGTCCTGGTGATGGGGGGCAGGATTTCTGTGGCTAGCGCTGCATATGATGACTTGGCCAGTTCACAGATAGTGGTTACCTCAGAGTGGGTGGCTGCTGCGATAGCAAGCTGGTGGTCTGAGCAAAACTCTACAGCGTTCAGTTTGGGGTGTAATTGTTGAGAGACCAGTTTGGGATTCTGACTCTGGATAAATTCGTCATATGTGGGTTGTGAGGCCTCAATAAAATTACCCATCTCATCTGTTTCAGCCAATGAGGACCATGGGTTCAAGTCAAAATCAAAATTGGGGTCTGCAAATTGAAGTGGTGTGGCTGGCGATTGCAGAATAATGTGGGAACCCACATTAGTTTAAGCCGATTCCTGATTGGATGAGGTGCAAGTGGCACTGGTTGAGGCGCAGGTGGTACTGGCCTGAGGAAAGGGCTGATTGGCTGCAGCAGGCCCCAAGGCGGCAGCAGGCTTTGGGGGAGTGTGGAGTAGTATTGTACCCCATGTTAGAAAGTAGTGGTGTGTAAGGCAAAGTGGGGGCCTTGTGATGACTGCGCTTGGTCAGAGGAAGCCATGAGGGATGGGCATTTGCGCTTTGAGTGATCTAACTCAAAGCAGGAAGGAAAGATTGTCCTTCTGCCCTCTACATGGGCCCTAGAATAGGTGATTGGGGGCAGAGGGTATAATGGTGCAGGGTGGAAGTGACAAAGCAATTTTAAAATTTTTTGGGTTGATTGTGGCAAGTGCCCGAGGCCCAGCTAGGCGAGTGGCCCCATTGGGGACCACAAACTGAAGGATGGGGTTGGAGTCATATGTGGCCAATCCTTCCATTAACTCCTGATGGAGTACTGTGGGGGGAGGTGAGTGGGCAACCCCGCGAATTGGACTACCATTGTCATGTGGGTGGGGAGCTGGGTGCATGTGGTTGGAATGGGTGTGCCCTTGAAATCCAGGTGCACAGTAGCCACAGTGGCGGCGTCAGCTTCACAGGTGAAGCTGAGGTCAAAATACCCCTTAAAGGGGTGGAAGTCAATGAAGCCAGCCAGCTGCATCACCGCCTGGGCCAGGTTGATAACTGCTTGTTCCTCGTATGGGAACAATATTCAATATTAAACCTGAAGGCCAAAACGGAGCTGGGATTGGGAGAGAACAAGAGGGCTGTGAGGCACTGCCTGAGTCCATGCCAGGTGGATGGCGAGATCCTTAGGCGGACTAAAATGACCTGATGACTTGTTGGGACTGGACGATCCAGACAGAGCATATTTTCCTGCTGGATGGAAAATGCTAGGCGGGGTTTCACCGCTGCCCCACACTGGAGCAGCTGGTGGCAAATCTGACGTCATTGGGGATTGAATGGCTGCAGATGGCATTCAATCACTAATTGTTTACTTACTTTTGGTTTTTTTCTAATAAAATTGCTTGAAAGTGACTTCAAGCGAAAAAAACTCAAGTGCTCCACATTTATTTATAAGGTTATTTCTGTTGATTCAAGGGCAACAATCCTCATATTATCAGTCCTATTGCTCAGTGGGTTGAACCCTGTACAATAAAATTATGGCGTATCTTATTGAAAAACACCAATTTTATATTAGAAGGTTACTATTATGATCAAGTAACAATATGCCTCAGAACCCCAAAATACCAAATAAGTATAGATTATATCTCTAAAAGCGCCTGGTGATTTTACAAAATAGTTATTACCTAATTTCTACTATAAATTGGTTCTAAAAATTTCAAGACGCTCTTTTTTTAGTACTAGATGATCCCTTCAAGACGCTCTTTTTGCAGTACTTTAAGTTGTTACTACCTTTATACTAGAAACTTCATAGACTCTACTAATTAAGGAACTTTTCCCTTATTAGTCAGTTAGGTTGCCAAGGATATAAAAGGTTTTTTAGCTAGTGGCTTTGGTTACCTAAAAGTTCCCCAGTACGCTAGAGTTTTCCCAGTGTCCCAATAGCATATATATAATTACAGCCATTTTCATCAAAAGTCTCTGAAAATGCACCCTAAAGGTCCTGTAGCATAGGATACAAGATTGTAGAAATATATTATGCGAACAACTAATGTCTGTTCCTTGGGTAATACCCCTAATTAGATATTTGGATCTGATTTTATGGATTCTTTGTAAGAACAAGATCATGAAACACCAAGCTTATTAAGATGACCTCCAGCTCAAGGCTGTTAGAAGAAAACTAGAGTACTTACCTGATAGATAATTAGGACCAAAAGTTGTGAATTAATTTAACTAGTTTCCCAATAAGTTGTAAAGAATATTTTCTCAGTAGCACACAATTGAAGACAAATAAATTCACCAGCCACTTTTCACATCCTTAATTAAAAAATTTTGAGGAAAAGAACCCTCTAATAAAGGTTGTATACTAATTGATATTCTTAGTTTTTACCCATACAACGCCATAAAGTAGACATCTTAGTTATGTGACAATAACGATTTGATAATATAGTAAAACAGCAGTCAGATAAAAGAATCATTTAATTGGATCAGTGGCTGCCATTTTCCTTAATATAGATACTAGTTTACCATTAGATCTTTCCACGGCTCCATTAGTTGAGGGTTAGTGGTGTGGAGATTTTATATTTTGACTAAAAAGTGGCTTTAGTTCCTGAACTACTTGAGCTGTGAGATTTAAGCCATTGTCAGAAAGAAAGATCTTGATGCGATCTCTCTTTCTGCTAAGCATCACAAATCAATTCAGCCTGAAATTTAGCTCCACTAAAGAGATTTACGAAAACTATTAGCAAATATGGCAGGAAACCCCGCAAGAGAACCCGCAGGCTATGCCAAACGAGCCAGCATCACCCCCAAACGAAGCAACCCTCGGTTACCCACCTCAGGGTCAACCAGAATCACCCGCTCTCAAGCAGCAGCCATGAAAGCAGGCACCACCCCCAACCTGGAGCTACTCCAACTAGCGCCAGTTCACCTGATCGCACTTCTGCAACCTGCACGCCTAACAGCTCTGTGTGTGCTGCCTCCCACTAACCCGCTGGGCCCCCTCCAACCAAGGAGGCCATCACCCACGCTGTTTTAATGGCGTCTGCTCAATTGAATGCAACTCAGCCCATCCAGACATTCACCTCCCCCATTGTGTCAGCTAATTCAGCCCCATCTATTATTGCTGCCACCGTGTTTCTGGCTCCCTCCATGAGGGCGATACCCAACTACCTGGCCCCCAAATCCTCAGATGTAAGGTTGGATTAGCCGCACATTCTGGTTCACTAAGCACCAAATTGGGACAATCTACTCTTCCCAATGAGGATTCAAATGGTTCGGATTTTGGAACTTCACACAGTTCCAATCTCACCCATCCCATTTAAACCCCGTAATTGGCACTTCTCAAGTCGGCACTTTATCGAAATATGCTGAAAACGACCAATTCACTAATCATCCAATGAGTTTTGCCCACGAAATCACAGCAAACACTCGGGCTGAATTTACCCAAATAGATTGGGATGGTGATGAAACATCTCCCTCCTCCCAATTGGCTGGAGTTAATTCCAATCTGGATGGGACTCCCCAATTTAGCGAGGCCCAACAAACCGCCCCTCAATTTAATATGACGCCAGCAACTGCTGTAACATTCCAGAAACAAGGGAACTCCGCAAGCTTGTCCAAACCAACAGCTCACACTCAACCTGCAATTGCAGCCCAAAGCAAACACAAACGTACCAAAGGAGCCACTGGGGCGTGGCAAAAACCTCTGGCACCAACGCTACCCAAAGCTGATCCCCGTGAAGTGGCGTTTATTGCTGATGTTAAGAAGAAATGGGCCGAAACTAGAGCGCAAAAAGCTCTACCTCGCTCAACCCTCTCCCATGCAATTCGCCTTTATTATGGGAATAACTTGTTGAATTCTATACAGAGGATTACTTCTCATACTTTGCAGCGATTGCGGAGACATTCCCTATTAACACCACCATCTATGAATCAGTGGAGGGCCACTACATCGATGTGGGCTTCACTGAAGCTGCCCTTGCTGACCATGCTGCCACCCTCCAGGTCATTATTCCGCGGATCTCTTCGCATCTCCCGCACACGCTCTCACCTGGAGAAAATTTCATGGGTTACTTTTTCCAACCTACCAACGACTGTTGATCCTGAGTCTCTTAAACTGGCACTCCATCGTGGTTTAATGGAGTTTGGGTCTGTTCTTTCAGTGGACTTTAGCGTCCCCTCTTACTATGCTCCCACTCAAAGAGCTCGCACTGCTAGGGCGTCGTTCATCCCCTCACCCACTGTATCCCGTAACATTGAGGTTATTCCTCGTGTGGCGGTAGTTGGGGCATGCCCTGAGATCTTTTTTGTCGACCCTGATCAGGCGCGCCCCCGGTGTTCATGGTGTAACGCCCTTGGACACTTGTATAGTGGCTGCACAGCTCGAAAACAAGCCCTCTTAGCCACCACCCAGGGGCCTAAACCAGGCCAAAAACGATCCCACATGGCTGCAGCAGCAATTCCTCAACCCACACAATGGGTTCCCGTTCAAGACCTGTCCCCTGAGGCCTTACGCCTAGCAGTTGAAACAGCTAACCCCACTATTGGTGTGGGATACCTTCGCGCTCATGCCCCCCTTCCAATGGGCACCCCCTCCAATCTCCCAGAGTCAACTCCCTCTCTCACCAAGCGCAAGGCATCTCCCACAGGGTGCCCCTCGTCAGCCACCCCCACTCAGGGCTCCGCGGCACCCCCACCAACCTCCACCAGCGATTTATCGCATCAGCCCTCAGCTCCCAATGGAGCTATGCCCACCAGCATGGACTGGCAACTCGCGGCCTGCGGTAGAAGTGCCACCTCAAAAGTCCTACCCCAACCCCACAGTCCATTTCGCGCGGATCCTTTGAAGTGTTGGAGGAAGTGAATATGGACTCAGACTCATCAAATGGGGACACCGCGGAGGTCACCATTGAGCACCCTCAGGTCCTTCCCCTGCAACGGAGCGGGGGCAGCATCCTAGGCTGGCTTACTGGGTCCCTCCGCCCCCACCCTCTCCTTCCCCTCAGAACCCTCGACGCTCCTCACGGATTGCAGCTAATAGTCAAGCTAAAGGACTCAAAACTAGCCGCCTCACAGCAGCAGGTTTAAGCGCTGGCAACCCCCCAGGACATGGAGGGGAACAGCTATGAGTCCCCATGGCAGCACCCTGGCCCTGCAATCCATCAACGCAAATGGGTTGCGGGACTTTAAGCGGAGAGCCCGCCTCCTCCAAAACTTCAGGTCAGCACAAATTGACATCGCTGCTGTCCAGGAGCCCCATATCCTCCCCCACGAACAATCTGCATGGAATGAACAGTTTGGAGGCAACTCCTTATGGACAAACCATGCCGCCCTTATTGTTTTGAATCCCCGGGTTAAAACACATTCTTTTTCACAATATCTAGGTGGCCGCCTCATACTGGCCAAACTCACCACTCCTGACTTCTCCTTCTTCGCTGCAAGCATCTACCTGCCTAATGCAGGTCAGGAGCAAAATCGGCTCTTGGAAGAGCTCCTCCAACTCAATCTCCCACGGAATACAGTCCTCTTAGGAGATTTCAACACAATCATAAGTCGCGTCCGTGACTCTTACCCCCTGCAGCAAAGGAACGCCCTGGATCAAGTCGCCTCCAGGATTTCCTTCGCCTGAGTGGCTTTATAGATGCGCTTCCACCCGTCGCGTCTGGCCTAGGTTGCATGACTAGGATCCAGTATGATGGAGGAGCTTTCCAGTCAGCGTCACGCATAGATATGGCACTGATTGGCCCCCTGCTAATTGGCCGCGTCTCCTCTCCCATCTCTCGTGACAACCATCTGAGTGATCACAGGTCACTCACCGTTGTCCTCACCACCACACTTAGACCGTCGCGTAGGTTCTGGCCTAGGGTTGCCCCAGCTCTTCTCAACAAACCCTTCACTAAGGAGAAGCTGTCTATGACTATCCGGGAGACTCTCACCTCCCCCATCCCACCTGCTTGACCACAAGGCTAGATGGGCGGTGACCAAGGAGGGCATCACCCGCGTTGCTTACAACTGTGCCAAAGCCCAGATGACTGCAGCTCGCGCCAGAGTCAAAAGGGTGGAAGCCAGAATCAGACATCTAGAGCGAAACTGCCATCTTTCGCCTTCTCCCAGATGGTTGGAAGACTGGGAAGCGGCGCAGGAAGCACTCCGCTTGGAGCTCACACTTCAGGAAGAACGGGCAGCAAACTTTACAACATCTCGTTACTATGCTCAATGGGAACGCCCCACCCGCTTCTTCTTTCAGAAACAGAAAGCCCGGTCAACAGCGCAGGATATTACTGCACTGAAGATTGGCACTACAACCACTTCAGATAAGGAGGAAATCACGCAGGAACTACACCGATTCTACTCCAGCCTCTTCCATGCCACCCAGGTGGACCCATCGGACATCCAAGACTTCTTGTGGCGGGCTCCAGAGCCGCCCATTGACCCACGGGCTGATGAGGCTCTACTGGCGCCTATTTCCATCCAGGAGGTGATGGAAACCCTTCTAAAATCCCCACGGCTTAAAGCCCCAGGCCCAGACGGAATACCCTTTGAGGTGTACCTTCTGGAACCTGCAGTGATAGCCAAAACCCTCCGCGACCTCTTCGCTGCACTCTTGGTGAATGGCGAGGTCCTCCCCGACTCCAGAGGCTCAATCACGACCCTCATTCACAAGAAGTCAGACCGTGAGAACCTGGCGAACTGGCGCCCCATAGCGTTGATCAACACAGACCACAAGCTCTTCACGAAGCTTCTGGCCAACCGCATCACCAAATGGGTGTCACCTCGCCTCTCCCCATCCCAGTACGGTTTTATTCCGGGGAGGTCGTTATGGGACAACTATAATGACCTTCACGTGACTTTGACTGCTAACTCTCGTAAGGTGAATGGCTTTGTGGCTCTTCTGGATATGGAGAAAGCATATGATCGGGTAGCCTGGAAGTATATTGATGCTTCCCTGGCCCGCTTCCATCTCCCACCCGCAGCTAGGCGCTGGATATCAGCGCTCTATGACCAGCTCCACACCAGAGTCCTGGCGCCAATGGGTTTTACAATGGCAGTACCAGTTGGACAAGGTCTCCGGCAAGGGGACCCCCTGAGCCCTATCCTTTTTAACATCACCCTTGACCCCCTCTTGGCCTCCTTACAGGACAAGCTAACAGGGATTCTGGTCCCAGGTAAAGCCCCCACACGCACCATGGCATTTGCAGATGACACTGCCATTGCATTTGGCTGCCCTGGGGATGTTGCCCTCGCTGCTGTGACCATTGAGAGGTACACCAAGGCGTCCAACGCCATGGTCAACACCTCCAAGACAACAGTTGTACAGGTCGGCTCCCCCACCTTCCCCCCACCATTTGGTATTGAACCTGAGCGCGGTACCTTCCGTCACCTGGGCGTTCTCACCAACCAACAAGGAGTTGCGCTAAAAGACAATGAGGACTTGCTCCTTGCAGCAGTTAACTCCAGGATTGCCAGCTGGAACTGGCGGCACATCACCCCCAGGGTCGAGCTCTGATGGCCAATGTGTTCCTCCTCTCCAAAGTCTGGTTCCTAGCGCACGTCTGCCCATTCACAGATGCCTTTTATACGCGGCTCAATGTACTCCTCCGCTGTTGGATCTGGGGCTCAAACCATCCACCAATAGCCCTCTCAACCATTGCCCGACCCTGCAATGAAGGGGGCCTAGGGCTTCTGGACACGCGATCCCACGCCACCACAATCTTCCTGAAGTTCCTATGGCCGATTGTCTGCTGGGACGCGACCCCCATGCCCCAATGGGCGCCCGCCCTCCGCCAGTCAGTGTCAGCAGCTCTGGGTCTTCCTAGAGCATCTATGACCTCACTAGGGAGTGGCTCACAAACCACCCAGGCCATCGCCTAAAACCATCCTCATCCCCCTACTGGAACCAGGCTCTCCTTGCCCTGAAACGAGTAGGCGCGCGGATCCACCATGCCTTCCCATACAGAAGGGAAGGCCCTGGCCTCAGCCCACGTCGCCATGCAATTGTGCACAATGGACAAGTTGTCACAACTCGCCTCAACCCCAAGATCGTCCTCCCATCCGCCCAAGACTCCTTGAGCTCCTCCCTCCCTCCGTGAGATTTGACCTTAAGGAATTGTGGAAGGACGTCTATCACCCCATCCTGTCAGCAAAGGTGTCCAACACCTTATGGAGAGTGCTCCACTGTTCATACAGGACAGGGGACTGGACTGGCGCTACCTTCCAGCACCGAAGCTGCCCCCGCTGTGTGGAGCCTATTGACTCCCACCTCCATCGTTTTTTCACCTGTCCAGGTGTCGCCGCATTTTGGCCAAAGGCCCGCGCGCTCCTCCATGCTCAGCCCTGGTCTGGACACCCTGTGCAAAACCTCATGTTTGAGCAGACATTGCCTGGTTGCCACCGACCCCTCCGTGTCCTCGCCTATGCCACAGCCATCTGGACCATCCATAACTCCTTCCTTCGTGCTGCCTTTGACCAGCAGGTGTGGACCCTTCCACACATGATCACCCACTTTCAGGTACACTTTGAGATGGCCCTGAAGGTCTGCACTATGTCGCCAACCCTCCCCCGCTCAGTTGTCACTGCAGCACGGCTCTGGCGCGCAAACCCCCCTCCCTTTCTCGATGCCTCCTCCCTCCCCTTCCCTCGCCTCAGGCTCTTAGGAGCCCAGGCGTAATTCAATAAACATCGATGAATCCCCCCTTGGGTTGGGACCATCTAGTACTAAAAAAAGATCTTGATGCGACTATGTTAAGAAGGTACTGAACGAAATAATATAATGTGGTGGCTTTGGCTGTCGTTGATGGTACTTATATAGTCTCCACCCATTTTGTTAGATGTTCAATAAGACTAATTAAATATATTGATGCAAATGTAAACCTGTAGTAACGGAACCACACCATCTACATTAACAGCACCAAATGGTCCCAATGGTGCAAACACTTAATGTTAATATTTAAGACTAAATCAATCTTGATTCTGGCAATTCAGTAAAATCTCTAAAACCTCTTGTATGGTTTTCAACATGTGATCACAGTAATAACTTTTTTGCAAACACTCAATGCCCTCTTCACACCACCTTGACCAACAGTGGTATGACCTTCCAGCATAACTTATGTCCAAGAAGAAGGTTTGGTATAGGGTAACCAAATTTCATCTATAGACTTCTATAACATTCCTTTTGAATTTGCATATTTTTATTAATTTCTTAAAACTCATCTTTTTCTGAGAGCTTTTCTTTAGTACTAGATGGTCTTTCTGAGAGCTTTTTAACTCTCATAAATCTTTTCAAACATTCAATTAAAAGATCTGATCCTCACAATGAGTTACAACAACTGGAACTGGCATTCATATAAATTATCTACAATCTGATGGATAGTGCCAGAACACTGCTAAATGGTAAAGTCATAATTTTGAAGCCATAGAGACCACCAATAAGCCGCCCATCAGGATCTTTGTTTGTTGCAACCACTTCAAGGAAACTTAAACGATAATTGTGAAGTGTGATCTGTAGGGGTAAGGATGAAATGATTTACTACTAATAATACTGCTAGACATTCTCTTTTGGTAACACTGTGGTTTTTTTAAGCCTTAGACAATTTCTCATTGAAGTAAGCTACAGGATGGCCCACCATATTATTGTCATGTTGAGCAGTATGGCTCCTATTGCTGTATCACTAGCATCAGTAAATAATAGAAAAAAATTTATTGAATTAGGGAAGAATCTCCCAAATACTAGGCACTCGGATTGCACATTTCACTAGTCTAGATCTTACTATCTACATTGGGCATGTACATCAAGATTAAAACTTTATACGTGCTATCCTCTTAGGAAACTCAAATCATCCATTATAGTTGATTAGGTATCTGCTTCTCACCCAACCGCTGAAGGTCCAGATGTAACCCCTGCACATTTTAAATGAATACCTCTAGCCATGAGAGGAGCAGAATGGAAGATCCACATAAATAGATAGACTAACCAATGAGGCTGCTAAGGTTAACTCATAGACAAGATGTTCACAGTCAAGTTGGTATAAACAACATGGTATACCGTAATCCAAGTACCATTGTCCATATGGATTATCTGGATATACTGGACATACCATACAGTTTTTAAACCAAAAGATGATCTGGAGATACACACATCATCCATTACTACAACCCTGGATCAGCGCTCATCTATGGAGATGCCTACGGATAGTGTATCACACTGCAGTGCAATCTAAAACCTTTTATTCTTTATGCAAACTATATGGTAAATATGGAAACTTAGTACACCGCCTAGAGAAAAATTCTTCCCTCTGTGCCTATATGGAAAAAGTTATGCCCCTATTCCACCATGACAACGGGCAGGTATTTAGCCAATTTAGAAACATGTTTGCTCTCAACATTTAGTCATTAATCACTACATCTTTCTGTGCTCTAAATGTAGCATAGCGCCTTGGCTAATTCATATTGTGGCTTGGATTCTTTTAGGAACAACTCCTACCCTCCATGAAGTTATCAATCGCTTTTAATAACATCCATCAGAACGTTTTCTGGCATGGTTGTTTGCCAACATGACCACACAGAACAGAGGGCTGATCAGCTCTTGGTTTTCAAAATGGTTCCTAAACACTGATTCTTTCCTTCACACATGTTCTATCCAGGCATAAAGCTGACACAAATTCTCCCATTGTCCTAAACCTGGCGGTCCTGGATGACTTTATAAGGTGCTAAGTACCATATAAAGGTTTTTTATATTTATATTTACTTCATATTTTATCATTATATTGGCAGTGAAATCCCCAGTTGGCCTTCCCTAAAAATAAGACAAATTGGGGTTAGACAGAATCATCTTGGAGAATAATCAATTTGTAATATATTAATCTAGTACTAAAAAAAGGACTGTCCTTGTTCTGGTCACCCATTTTAAAAAATATTTTTAAATAAATAAAATAAAGGCTTAGCTAAATCAGTAAATTGGGTGTAAATTAGTGGTAAATCCCATTACACCAAGTTAAACTTATACTTCATGAAGATTTTTTGGTGGTGACTCTTTTCAATACCATTAAAATTAAATAAATTGGATACCTACTTTTTTGAAAATCTATGTCCTAGGAATTCCATATCAGATTGAAAAAGTGACATTTATATGGTTTTAACTTTAGTAAGGTTTGCCAAAGTCCATTAAATACTTCTCTTAAGTGCTACAGATAATCAGAGAGAGTTTTTGAGAACATGATAATTTCATCAAGATATACCATAATAAATGATATCTTGAGATTTCAGAAGACCATTTATAGCTCTCTAAAAAGGTTGCTGTATATTATAGAGCCCTTGGGCATCCGCATAGACTCAAATAACCCTTCATTAGCTACTGGTGCACATTTGGCTCTATCCTTTGGTTAAGTTTTAATTTTACAATGTATACTTGAAAAATCTATTTTGGAAAAAAATGAGCTCCAGTTAACAGTTTTTAAAAGAACTTTAATTGTTAACTAAAGGATAAATAACTTTTAGTAAACTAATTCATGCGTCAATAATCCATCATTACATGATGGCCTCCTTTTTTTCACACCAACATCGTGGAAAAGTTAGAAACTACGAGAAGGCACTTATAACTCTTCCTAAAGTAGTTGTTTAAGTTCATTGGTTAATTAAGCCTCTTCAAATTTACTTTTGTGATAAAGATAAGACCTGAAGGGTGAAGCATCTCCATTTTCAACATGGTGTACTACTCCTTTTATATTGACAAAAACAATGTGGCAGAATAGAATAGGTCAGCATACTCATCAAGTAACTCTTCTAGTTGGGCTTTTAGCTTATGGTATATATCTTTTCCAATGGTAAAATTTACTGTATCAATTATTAGAACTTCAAGTCCAAACTCATATAGATTACTAAAATCCTTAATTGAATTAACCTTGATGATAGATTACATACAAACATATGCAATAGGCATATTTTCCCTATAGTTTAATTTTGATTCTTCAAGTTGGCCATAAGTAAAGAGAATGTAACTGAATAATCTGGATTCATTATTTTATAATAAGGTAAGATTCTATCAATGAAGATTTTTCAGTCCCTTTATTTACAAAAAAGTATCGTTAGGATTTTAATATGTACCTTAATATCAACAATGATTTGAGATTTTAGGGGCACCACAACAGATTTGATGAAGATAACGGCATCTTTTCATTTCCATCTACTTTATCTGGCGATAAATAAAATCTAGATCCCCTATTATGATACTCAATTTTTTCAATAAAATACTTAGTTTCCAAAACCTAATTCTGAACTTTGATCTTATTTTAAGATCTTGACTGGATTTAAATTCTAATGGTACTCAGTGTCCAAGGAGGGATAGAATTACTTCAGAGTAATGTACTGTAGCAGAATAATCCCATAAAAATTGAGTATATACAAAAGATCATAACTAGGGTTATCCAGAACTTCAGATGAAATAGCTAAAGATAGCTTTCCAAATCTCTCAGTTAGTGCTGAGTGTACCCATGTTGATCTAATACATGTAGGACCGGCAATAACATACTTTATAAAAATGAGGAATTTTGGAGCAATTTTAGATTGCTTCATTAATTTAGAAGTTTTAACATTGATAGGAGAACTACTGTTAATTATAGACATAAAACCTATTTATATACCTTAACTTAGACTTGAATAACCATGCTTACAAATTTTAAAGCAAGGTCAAAAAGTTAGATAATTTATTCAAATAATGATAAGGAGAGAAGACTCTTCATTAATCTCTTCTAACACTTATTGAATAGTTTTTACAAACTGAGTAACTTAATTTGTTAAGTTTTCATGTTGAGGCATAGTTTTCTGGCCAGCATGAAGAACCTCATCTTTCATGCTGACTGCTACTTTGCCTCCTTATCATCTCTTCTCTTAAAGCACTGCTTTAATATTAAAATAAAACTATTCATCTGCAGCACCTAGGTCAATCATATTTTCTTATTTCCATGAGTTGAACATGAGTTTGATCTAATGGAGTTATAGCATTTAAAGGTTCATCTTTAACAGGAGTATAAATTGCATATAAAGCTTTTTGACTTCATGGATATTAGTAAATGTTCACTTTAAGTCAATCATATGTATATGAATACTAGGCTTAGCTTCAAATGCTGAATTAATGCAGTGATTGCATCTTTAGATGTGCTTCAATTGGTTTAAACCAAAGGTTGGGCACCAGCTAAAACTAAATTAGTGAATTTAACTATAATTTCCCCTTTTTGTAACAGATGAGCATGAAAGCATTATCAATTAGCAAAGAGCTTGATCACTTCCAAATTATTTGATTAAAAAGTCCGCACATTATCCTAAGTTTGATCTTCCTTAAGGTGATAGTCATTATTTCTTTAGCAGTACTATTTAAGCAAAGATGAATATGCATAACTTATATCAATAGGTTGATCCTTTTATAGAACTTTCATAGGCATAAAGAAAAGAGGTAATATTTATTCCCCAGTTATAAATTTTTTAAAACTAAGATTAAAACTAGTAGAAAGTGGAACAAAGAGAGTAATAACACCAAAGTTAGGTGTAACATCAGAAATTTTAGTCTCAGGATCTTTGCATTGTATATTTTAATCAAATACTAACTCAGATGATCTAATTTATTAGATTTCTCATCAGTATCAATAAAAGCTTTTATAATTTAAATAATTGTCAAGCTGAGCTTAATGTGCTTGTAATTTAAGAGTTTTATGCATTAAGATGAGAGTCACAACTACTGACAAAGGTGACTGATTTTGCATACATTCATTTTAACTCAACCAAGCAATGATAAGTCTCTCAAGTAAATGTATGTATGTTATCCATTTCTCCAGATAGTGCATATGGAGTTACTTACAGATCCACTGTTCATCAATACTTTTGAACTTTACTATTTTTGATGACTTTTTACAACTGAGAACATAGAATAGACAGAAGGTAAAAAATCTTGTCTCTCAAATTATTGTCAGAAATGATATATGATGTTCCAGGAAGGCCTAGGAACCCAAAGGTCTTTATCCTCCTTGATTATGCTCTTGAATAGATATCCTATTATTCATTGTTGTAATTCATGAAGTTATTTTCTAATTAGGTTACGAATTGAGCCCAATCATGATTTAGTTTTCTAAATTTGCTTATTTTTAAGCTAGCTGAAACTGTTCAAAGTTTCAATAATATAAGATTGTAATTGTTAATTTATTTTGGTTATGTAAATTTGGCAAAACTTTTTCCTACAGGGTAATTCAACCTCAGATTTTGTTGTTAAGTCAACGATTATCACATTTTTTTTCCTCTGTTATACCAAAAAATGTCAGAGGCCACCAAATAATAGTTGAGCATATTGTAATGTAAATCTTGAGTTCATCCAAATGATTGGTAAATTCATGATGGTGCTCTCCTATGGCTCAAAGTAAATGATTAGTTGAGTGGAAAAAATGAAGATATCAATCAAATCATGTTGCCAATACTGTAGTTGATAATTTGGGCTAAAGTATGTAAAACTTATGGAAGAGAATACTGCGGTATTATGACTTTAGGAATAAACAACTTCCAGAAGCACAAATACCCTCCAACGATTGTTGAATAGCAATTTTGATATTATTGATGTTTATAAAATTAATATTGATTAAAAGTTGGTAAGAAATATTAAAGGTAAGCCTGAAAGCTAAAATCTTGGGTTGAATTAGAAATTTGAACTTGAAGTACTAAAACAACGATTTAAACTTCCAGATCCATTACTGATGGCTACTTTAGCTATAATCTCTATTTTTCAATAGCCAATTATAATTTTATGACAATTTGAGTGCCCCTGTAGTGTGCACCACCTATCAATTTCTCAAGTTTTCACAAAATATAATAATATAAATTTTCTGGCTAGAGATGTCATAATATTTTTTACCTTTTTCCTGCATCTTTAGTCATCTAGGAAGTTGAACTTGAAACTAAAAACTAGATGATAATTTCAAGATCCTTTAATACTTTAAAATTTTTCAATATCTATAGTTTTTACATAACATAATGTCAAAGGGATTTCTTGGTATCTCATAACTAGGATCTTTCTCATCATTTTGTGTAAGTTTCCAATTCAAAGGTTTGACCTTTCATTGGTGCCACAATTGACGCCATCCCATTGAAATCTTTTATCTGAATCAGCAAATATGAATATGTGGCTTTTTGAGAAAATTACATTATAATTTTTTAATTTATATCTGAGGTTGAATTTAGTTGATTGTCATTAGAAAATGACTTTGATTTAGTTCCACCCATTTGCCCTCACGAACTCCAACATTAAATCATGATACAAGTTGACATGGCTGCAAGTCAAGGATTGATTAAAGTAATAGTTAGATATTGGATAGAGGTGCAATAGAACTGAATGTAAAGTAATTCTATAGATCAACACTGGTTCAGGAGTAAAGTAGTTGATCAAAGTACTTGTCTAATAATTAGTTAAGTATGTAAATTTAAGTATATAATAGTTTGTTCATGTTTTTGGTCAGACTAATATTAAACTCCAAATCAGAAATACATTTAAACAATCAGTAATTCGTTTGTCATAGGACTTTTTTGCTAACTTTTGATTGGTAACAAGGGCTAGTCATAAGAGCTTCATGTCACATAATTATATAATCACTCTCATCAGCATTTGCTATGTTTTTGATGAAAAGCACACAACGCCTTATCCATATTGACTAAGTTAGAGCATGCTCATAAAATAAACCACATACCCTTGATTGTAACATAATGGATGTTTTATAATGCTTATAACATAACAGCTTGTGAACCAGGAGAGGCTGTTATAGGGTGCAATGCGCTGACAAGTAATTTCTATGACTTTTCAAGGGTGGTCCAAATTTAAACTTTTAGAAGCGCTCTAGACAAGACAAATAGACCTTGTTCTGTGTATGCTGTTTAAGTTCAGGAGGGCCTGTAATAAAGAGTTCACAGAATTATTTATTAGTCAGTATATAATGTAAGGGGGGTGGAAGGCGAGTCGGTAAGGGCGTACGGCTATCAACCTGAAGGTTGCGGGTTCGATTCCCGCCCTTCGCACATCGATCGGGGTGCCAGCCAAAGGAAGCTATTGGCGGTTAGTAGGTCTAATAACACAAAAACCTTACCCATGACGTAACCAGAAAAATTTGAGTCCCGATCCGGAGGTGGAAAAACTTTCTTCGACGGAGTTGACCCTGTTCAGGTTTCATGTCGTTTCTTTCTTTCGGTAATGCCTGTCCCCTGGTCGGCTTGCCTCGGTTAAATAAAGTATATAATGTAAGGGAACAAGCATACCAAGGAAAAACCTTAATTCCTTAATGAATGCTTATGCACTCATGTCAACTGCACCAGGCCAAAAGGCACCGCTGTTCTAAGAATATGGGGTTAGGAGTAAGGGTTCATGATTAGTGATGAGACTGAGCGTAGCTAGGAGTTAATACGTGGCAGCTACACCTTGGGTTTTATACATATATTTGCTATTATAAAAACAAAGCAGTAACAAAAAGTGACAAAATTACCAATAGCACCAATATAAATGGTTTGGTAACACCATAGGCCATGATAACAGATGCGGAAAGGAAATTTTCTAGTTTAATATGATTAAAAATAGGTATACTAAGTAACAATTTATTAAAACTAGGAAATAGAATAACTTAACGACCTACAATGTGTAGGATGTTTGTTTTTACCCTTAAAGGATGGGGCGATGGCTTGGTAAAGTTGAGAGCATTGAAAAGTTCTAGCATATTTCAACTAATTTATTTTAGGATAGGACTCTCTAGGTTTGAATTTTGATCTAATTTGCTTTGCAACCTTGAAATATATCGATAAAACAATTATTTTTATATGCTTTTTTGTTTAGACGTTTGCTTGTGCAAAAACTTCTTTGTACCTTGATATATTCACCTGGGATTGCCTGAGATTATTTTTTACATCTAAGGTTGCTCTTAATTAAATCATTTGCTTTGGAGAGGAAATGAATCTGTGGCACATACTTTAGACATAATCTATTAATCATAATAAAGCTATTTTATTTTATGCAAATGATGATAAGCTAACTCTGTGTGTTTATGATTTTAAGCTTAGGAAGGCTTGCAAAGTGGCATAGAAAAACATGGAGAGGCTTCTGATACCATCCTTTATCTAGGGTGTGTCCTAGGTCATTAATTTTGGCAAGAGGCAGAGCCTTATGATTGATGCCCCTCCTAGCCTTAAATGGGTGAAATTTCCTATCCATCTTGATAGCTGTGTACTGGAGCATTACACTGATAATACACACATTGGACGTTGGTTAATATATTGATAGACCGTCGCACATATGCCCCTCCACAAGTGATGTCACAAAACTAACTCCAATGTTTGTTCTCCGCTGAGTTGTCCTGTTAATGTATGATATTAGCATTCTGCTAACACCTTTTTGCAAAATTTTACCATAACTCAGATCCTATTTTTAGTCAAATTAAGCCTATATGAACTCAAAATACTTTATACATACTATATGCATCTCCTTTGCATGTCCATCTTGTATCTGGCGTCCAACTTCTACTTCAACTGTGCTATCCAGATCTTTCTCAAAATTTCTTATTACTATTCATCATTACATATAAACTCTTTTAGAATCATCATAGCTTTAAAAATTCCCTGTTCATCAAAGTAGAATAAAATCTCATCACAACTGAGAAAAAATGGAAATAGATTATGCTCTCCAGCTTGTATTTAATCCATATATTACATATGATAACAATTATAAACTCCACTGAGCCTTCTTCTTATTTATTAGTCGAAGTTCCTTATGGAAATCAAAATTCTGGCTATCAGTCCATCTGTCACAAAAAGCCTAGCTTATATTAGGTGGTAATCCATCTAACTTATGATGCCACAATTGTTAACAGCTCCTTAACAAACACTAGAAAATAGTTTTTTCTGGCACCATCATTCTAGTTTAAATAACAAACAGGGTACCCTAGTTCACCATCCCCTTTTGCAACAAAGCTGCTTCAAGGGTAAAATTTCTTTCTGATGTTTTACTAATAAGAGGGGTTTTCTATTTGGGTAAATAGAAATGCATCATTTTAGGGGGAAACAACCAAATAATGCAAGTGAATGAATTATGACCTTGGTTTAAGAATTACATCAACTTTACCATTAAGTTCTATCTTCCAGAAAGCCCATTCACTCTTATTTTAGATCTTTTAAAGCCTAAAACATTGGTTTGTTGAGGCATATCATAGTTCTGAGCTAAACCTCAATTATGAAAAACAAATGACAATTTTGTTTAGTTTTAAAAGCATAACCTGAGATAAAATGCAACGTTCAGGTGCCTTACACTATAATGAGGTCATAATGTTACATCATCACTCCCACTTATGTGAATCAATGAGAAATAAAAATTTTATTAAAGCAAAAAAGCCATCACAAGGCTTCCTTGGAAGAGTAACCTCAATCCTTGGAAATTCCCATGGAATAAATTTAAATCCTTTGTGGATGGAAAAATGTTTAGGGCCTCTTAGAGGCTAGGCTGCTGGAGTCAGCTACCTAATAAAGGGAAACATGCCTAGATTTTTTTGAGATGTTAACCCTACTCACAAAACAGATGGTGCCAGTCTCTCTATCTTTTCCATTTTCATAAATTTTGGCCCAATCTGAAATTCAATCGCCTCTAATATTGGATATCAACCTCAATCCAAATGATTGGCTATTATTTGTGTTGGGGATCATCCCTGACCTAAAGAATGAATGCTTTTAATGTCAAACCCAAATCCAATCCAGCAATCAAATGTTACATCAAAAAAACAAGATCCTAAGGAAGACCTGAATAGTGAATTTATATAGATCTTAGCATGAAGCGCATGGCAATTTTCAATGACAGTTTTACCTAATTCCCCTAGATATGTTTCAGAATTCGAGATAACAAACAAACTGAATTCCCCACTTCTGGATTGGGCTGTACCAAATTGGTTTCTGAGCCTACCTAAGGTGAATTGGCTTCAGGAATTCCCTCCCTAATTCCTGAGTCATGTGGGGTGGCTCTTCCACCAATTCGGTCAGGTGGGTGGCACAGTCCATTGAGAATGCCCATGAGGCAGCCATTCCGGAAGATCAGAAAAGCTCCTGAATGGATGGGGCCCTGATGATTCCTGAGGATCTGAGTCCCAACTCACCCTATAAATATCAAGTCCTTTTAAGCTTAATAAATTAAATACCTTAACTAACTTCTTGCTTCCTTCTCAATCTTTTCCGCAAATTAGCAGCTTTGAGCCACCTTTGGACCTCAGCGCCAGTCTAGAGAACTGTAGCGCCAACAAACGTATGATCACTACAGGGGCTCCAAGCTGTCCCAAGTGAAAACGTCTATCACAATGGAAAATACTAGCAGCCCTGAAGACCAAGCTGCTGGTCAGTTGAGAAGCGTTTCCCAATGGGTTAGTACCTTGCGGCATGATATACCAGCTGCTCAACCTGAAATATTAAAATTTTGAGCCGCTTTCCAGTTCACCCTGCCTTCTATTGATGGAAGTCAGTACCAACTTCGATACAAGAACCTTAACAAGGTTGTCCAATAACTAATAAATGACATCTACTCTGCAGGTGCCTGCACCAACCGTTCCTGCCCTCCTCTGTTCCCTCTACCATGCAGGACCTCTAAGGCTTGACCCAGCTGCCACCAGCAGAACTCACATTGGGTCCCAAATGCTACCTCCGCCACTTTGTTCACCCCTCTATCCATCATTTACTCCAACTGGTTGGGTTGCACCATCAAAAAGTCTCCCAATAACTGAGGCTCACCCAGGCCCTACAAACCCACCTCATCAATTTTTATAAAGCAGCCTCCTCCTTTATTCATGACAACTGCAAAGCCGATTATTGATAATAGACGACTGATCAACAAAGTATGAGATCAGGTAATGGTGTTAGATAGTGGGATCTCTGGTTATCTTGAGGATGAGCTGCTTCAGGACATCCAACTCCTTGAAACAACTTGGAATCAACGCCTCCTTCAAGTTGAGGATCTGGTATGGACCCTACAATAACACTATTGGGAGCTAGCCTCTTGCGACTACCCATCTAGGGGTGAATATCCTGAAGGGCCTAGGGGGCCTGAAGGCCCTGAGGGGCGTGAGGTTCCTAAAAGGCCAGAGGGTCCTCGTGGACCCCCTGGGCCCCCAGGTCCCTCAGCTCCCACCACTGCTGGCCCTGAGGACCCCTGGCAAAAGGATGTGATGACAGCTTTGGCTGCTTATGCAATCAAATTCTGAATGTAGCTGAGGAATCCAAACTCCAAATGAATGGAGTCTTCTTTGACCCCTAGGGTATTATTGATGCCTTGTTAGATGAAATGGGCAACTTAAGAGTTTTTGCCAAACTTACAGATGCTTGCATCTCTCAGCTGGAACAAACTTGTCAAGGGTTTGAGGCCAGATTGACCACCCTTAAGGGCCAGCTTCACCTTCAAGGTGCTGACATTCAATCTTTAA
This sequence comes from Massospora cicadina, assembly GCA_022478985.1. Classification (NCBI taxonomy): domain Eukaryota; kingdom Fungi; phylum Entomophthoromycota; class Entomophthoromycetes; order Entomophthorales; family Entomophthoraceae; genus Massospora; species Massospora cicadina. The sequence goes on from JAKSZP010009227.1 coordinate 116,985, forward strand.
AGGAGTAAATCACTAATAAGGCTTCTGTTTCCTCCCTTAACCAGAATTGGGACGATATCCAAGAGGACCTTGAGGGCCTACAACGCCAGCTAGACCAGCAGGGTGTAACGATCAATGATCATTACATAAATCTCATAAGGTGGGGATGAGATTTGTGTGTTTTGATAGTTGCATTTCCGTTATTCCAATTAGGATTTTCCTATTTAGGTCGATAACAGAATAAAATTTAAAGTAAATAATTTAATTGATTGGCTGTCATTCTGAGGGTTCCCTCCAATTCTCTAACAAGTTGCCTGGATGCCATCAATTCTGGAGGCTTTTGCGCTCCTCATTACTTCCAATTCATTAAGCCTTTTTTGGTAGTATTTTAATCTGAGATCAGCCCTGATGGACCTCAGTATTGAAAATCTATTCCGACTTTGAGTCTACCCAAATAAAGGCTGCTATTCGCTTGATCCATTTTATTTAATTTTATTTATTTAAAATAAGGACTGGGGGTGCAGATGGCAGTGCGATGAGGAGGAGAGGAAGGGGGTGGACATGCTGGGATCCTCTTGAGAGTGGCCTTGCCCTGGTGAGAGGGGAAGGAGCCAGAGTGGCCCAAGGCGTCAGAGGCCAGTTAGCCGCACCTCAGCTGGGTAACCCCAAGGCAACAGAGGCTGTAGGGATGAACCTTGGCCTGGGGGCCCAAGGCGACAAAGGCTGGTGCACTGCACCTCAGCCCAGTATGCCTGGCAAGGCAATCCATTTGGACAGGACCGTTTGGAGTCAGTACAGCCATATATGGGGGTGGATGTTAGGGCCAGTGGCGGGCCAGGCATTGGGGGCCCAGTTCATTAAACAGGGCCCCGCAACTATGCGGAAACTGAGATCTCAGATCCAGCACCCATCCCTAGGGTTAACACCCTCTCCACTCCTATTGTAGCTAACTTTAAACCTAGTTTTAAAGAAAGGTTCATTCCTGACCAAGAGAACATTGCCTCCTTCCTATAAGCATATGAGAGCTCCTTGGAGGAGGCCACTGATCAGCAGAAGGTAAAGCATATCCACTCCTGCCTAGATAGCACCACCCAGGAGATAATGACCCCCATTTAAAGGAATGCACAACTTTGGATCAGGTCCGTACAGCCCTAATCCAAGAGTTTGGCAGCAATCATACCCTGGCCAACCAAAAACAAGCTTTATGGGTATCTTACTGAACAAAGGAGAAAGCCCCACAGAGTTTGCCTTCCGCTTTTATGACCAAGCACAACCCTTGGTCACTAAAAGTTGTTTCACCCTGAACAATGCTATTACTGCTGTCATTTATGCTTTGGGATCTTACCCTGAGGTTCAAATGCATATGATTGGACTGAAGAATGGTTTACCTGCATCCAGGAGACTAAGGAGGCCCTTAACGAGATCCCTAAGTCGTCTTTACACTCTAAGGCTACCTCCACAAGCCCTTTAACAGTCCTAGAGTACATCTGGTCAAAAACCAGAAAAATCCTCGACTCTGATGAACTTACTGTAATGGTTCCAGACACAGCTAAGACCTTCTGGAGACTTGCCAAGGAGGTGGGAAAAGGGCTGTCAGCATGAAGGACGAGGCTCTTCATGCTGACATCCCTACCCAGCCTCAAGAATCCTCTATGTCCTTGAATGAAACAGGAGTTACAACATCTGGAGAAGAAGTTTTGGTATCTAATGATAATAAAGAAAATGATACTGCTTAATCCTCTTCTGATGACTCTCCCATGTTCCTCACTCTGCCGCCCCAGTTCGGAAGTCTGGTTACCCAGGTCATAGTCAAGTTCATAAAATACCAGTCCTTGCTATAGTCAACAGTGGCTCCCCGTGAATGTCATATCCTCCAAGTTGATGAAGCACGTCAATATTGCTTTTGATATGCTGCACTATACAGAGTACAGCACGGCTGGCCCCCAGTGTACCCAATCTATAGGGGCTTATTCTTCACTGGCAATAATATTTGGGAAGCTCTCTGTAGACACGCCCGCTGTCGCTCTTTATAACCCCATTAATGACCTGCTCCTTGGGATTCAATTTCTTCAAGCTTATTTGGCTGTACTCCATTATGATGGCGGCTTTCTATCCTTACTTGGGCATCATGTCCTGCTTATCTTCAAGAACCCTCGTGGTTCTAAAACTGAGGTCAAAGCCTGAGCTTGTCTGCTGGATAGTGAAGGCCAAATCGATCAGCCCAAATATCACATTAGGGGTTCCCAATTCTGACTGCCCCCTACTGCTGTTGATGGGCAAGAAGGCATGCCAATTTACTTACCTAAAGCAACTACAATACCCCCAAATTCCCAGGTCATTGCCTACACCCAGGTCCATGTTAACATCCACTCAGAGTACCTGTTAGAAGTCTGAGGCCTAGACAACTCATCCCCAAAGGAGGTGCTAACCTGCCCAGGGATCCTAGATCCAGCTTTCCCAGATCTATATCAGTGCTGTTGGCCAACCTTACTGATAAACCCGAAAAAATATGTCCAAACAGTCCTGCCGCCTATGTCCACCTACTACTGGTGGAAGCTATTGGTGATGTCCAAAGCTTTGGGGAATTGAGAGACTTTGGCTTAGAAGCTCCAACCCCAGTTAGTCTAATTAATACTAATATCAATAAAGACTTCCCAGATGACCAATGACATAAGGTCCAAAAGTTGTTGGAAGAGTATTCAGACCTATTCTCAACCTCAACCTATAATTTTGGAAGAATTAATAGAATCCTACATCATGTAGAAACTGGGGATGCTCCTCCCTTTCAGTCCTGGCCTTACCAAAAGGGCATGTGGGATCTGGCAAGGGTTTTGGCTCGCAGGTGCTGAACGTGGCGGGATATCCATAAAAATAATAAAAACTTAAAATTTACTCTTCTTTAGTATAAGAAAAATTGAGCGATTTTTAAATTTTTATTTGGGGGTGCAGTTTATTGCGAAAAAAGTGTTGAACTTGATACCGGTGTTCCATTTTTAAACTTGGGTAAAAATTGAAAATAGAAGGGTTTTGGAGTAGCACGAAGAATAGTCTGAACCATATCCATATTAGGAAATATGGTGCATTAGCTCATCATATCTCATGAATTGTTGGGCGTATATGGGCGAATAACAGACAAAACGGGGTTTTGGGGCATGATGTACCCTTTTGGAAATGTTTTAATGTACTTCACCCAATCACCAATAGGTAAAATACTTTCAGCTTGGAGGACTTCCCCTACGCCTATAAAGGGGGTTGGTCCCCGTGTAGGTGTTTTAGCTGAACCAGAGGCAGCAGGAGTGGAACTGTTGGGTGATAGCCCTGAAGTCAGAGGAATCCGACTAACCATTTTTGAGAGGTTTGCCCATGAGCTATTTATAAACATATTACCCCAATTCTTGGGGTTCCACCGAAAATTTGGCCAGGGTCTTTTGGCCAATATCATTAGTGGTATTATTTAAACAACTAGAATTAGTATCAGAAATATACAAATGGCCAACATTTCCCCTTGTTAGCTGCTTTCAACCCAAAACATTCTTCTTTGGAAGCTGGGAGGGCAAATGTCCAACAAAGCAAGGTTGAAGAGGCCCAGGTGACCGTTGAACTCAAACAACTACTTGATGCCAGAATCTTGTACCATCATGCAGCCTTTGGGCCTCTCCTCTTCTGCTGGTTTGGAAGAAAGACGGCATCCATTGGGTGGTGATGGACTATCAATGAATCAACTCCATCACCAAAAACTGTTATCCTCTTCCTCAAATTGACGATTCCCTCTGTCTGCTCGCTGGATTACAGTACTTTTCCGCTATGGACCTTGCCATCGGATATTGGCAAGTTGAGCTCACCCCTGAGGACCGAGCTACGTGCGTGCTCATAGCCAACAAAGGACTACTAGAGCCCACAAGGATGCCCCAAGGCCTTTGTAACACCTCGGCCACTTTCCAACGTGCCATGGATGGGATTCTTGAGGACTTGAAGCTTTCATTTGTCCTTGTCTACCTAGATGACATTACCGTTTTTAAAAAACCTTCAATGGGCAAATAGAGCATTTATGGGAGGTCTTCAATTGGCTATAAAAGGCGTCCATAAAGCTTGAAGCCTCAAAGTGCTCCTTCTTTCAGTCTGAACTAGAATTCCTGGGACACAAGGTTTCCAAGGATGGCATCCAGCCTATACCAGACAAGGTCGACGCCATTGAAAGATGACATGCCACCAAAGCTTAAGGGATTTAGGTATTCCTAGGCATGGTGGGCTATTGTTGTCAATTTAACCCCCGGTTTACTGACCTCGCTGAGCCGCTGTTCTACCTCCTGCAGAAAATTTGCCATTTGAGTGGTGGCCTGAACAAGAACAGGCATTTAATGCCTTAAGAACCCCTCTATGTACTAAACCCATTCTAGCCCATCCGCGCTTTGATCAACCCTTCTTGCTGTTTATGGATGCAAGTGATGTTGCCATTAGGGCTATCCTAGCCAGCATAATGAGAACCAAGTTGACCGTCCTGTAGCATATTTTAGTAAGACGCAGAGTAAATCTGAACGAACTACAGCGTTACCAAGAGGGAGTGCCTAGCTGTTTTGCTAGCCATCAAGCATTTCTGGCCTTATCTATATGGTACTCACTTTACTATTATTACAGACCACTCCTCGCTCCAGTGGCTCCAGAAAATAAAGGACACAGATGGCCAATTAGCCAGGTGGGCCTTATGGCTGCAGAGCTATGACTTTACCATTGACCATCATGCTGGTATGATTCACCAAAATGCTGACGGCCTCTCCAGGATGCTGGTGCTTGCAGTGTTAATGCCCGAGGAGGACCAGCTATATGATCTAATAGGCCAACCTGAGTAGTGGGAGTTTGAAACCACAGAGGTCCAAGCTAAACTCCAAAGGATGACTTGAGACACACAAATTAATGATGGGCTGCTTTATAAGAAGCTCAATAAGAAGTGGCTCCCTTACATCAGCCCCTCCTCCAGAACTGATGTTATTCTAGAAGACCATTCCACCTTGGGGACATGGGGCCATCATGAAGACTCACGAATGGCTGAGGTCATGATGCTACTGGGACCAAATGGTAGAAACTGACCAAGAGGTCTTGGAAGCATGAATGACTTGCCAATCTCAAGACTGAGCCAACCCTCGATTCCAACATTTTGTTGTTACCCCAAATGACCTTTCGATGTAGTAAGCATTGATGTGGTGGGCCCTCTTCCCACTGGGTTGCATGGCCATAAGTATATTAATCTATCCGTGGACCACTTAACCAAGTGGGTTGAAGCAACTTCGGTCTGGCTGCTACTGCCAAAGCCACAGCCCTCTCTTGTTCAATATGCTTTCACCCAGCTTAGGTGCCCCCAAACCTTACTTTCAGACAATGGATTGTACTTCATTTCACAGGTAGTACAAGAACTTAACTCGCTATTCAGCACTACCCAGAGTTTTGCTGCAACTTACCACCCTTCTACTAATGGTCAGTTGAATGCACTAACTCAACTATTATTTCAATTCTATGAAAATTAGTTGCCTTAGATCCTGCTCGTTGGAACCTTTACTTACCTAGCGCTTTGCTTGCCTACAGAGTAAGCTACCACCGAGTCATCAAAATGAACCATTAAAAGCCCTATATGGGCGGTCACCTCAGCTACCAATTAGCATCCAGCCATTGCTCAAGGCCTCAACATCTGAGAACTCCAAATTAACCATGAGGGCCTTAGCTGAAGAAATTGTCCAGCTTTAAGCCCTAGCCACCCAAGACATTGTCACCACTACTGGAAAAGAGACATCCTGATTTAATCTCGGGTGACCCTCTTTATCAATTTTTCAATTAGGTGACCTCATTATCTTTTATTACCATCGACCTGGAGTCCAACAAAATAATCTAGATGTCCTTTGGTCTGGACCCTATATAGTTATTCATAGGGTGAAGTCCGAGTACTCCATTGCTGACATCAACAAAGAGACCGTGGTTAATTGGGTGCATGGTCAGTTCCTTTGGCCGTATTCTCCCCTCTGACAGGATCTTGAGGGGGGCATTGTCAGAATTTGAGATACAAATGAATTAAATTCTTCACTTCTGGATTGGGCTGTACCAAACCAGTTTATGAACCTACCCAAGGTATTTTGGCTTCAGGAAACCCCTCCCCAATTAGTGAGTCAGATGGGCGGCGTTTCCACCAATTTGGTCAGGTGGGAGGCACAATCCATTGAGGATGCCCACGAGGTGGCCATTCTGGAAGATCAGGAAAGATCCTGAATGGATTGGGCCCCGACAATCATTGAAGCAATGAGTCCCAACTCACCCTGTAAATATCGAATCCTTTTAAGCTTAATAAATTTTTTAATACCTTAACTAACTTTTCACTTCCTTCTCAACCTTTTCTGCGAATTAGCAGCTTCAAGCCACCTTCAGACCTCAGCGCCAGTCTATAGAACTGTAGCTCTGACAATATGCCTTTTTTTAAATAATTAAATTGCGTTCTTTTTGAATTATCTTCAGTTGCTGCTATTTTTATAACAAACTTTAAAAAAATCGCCATCTAAGAAGCTTTTACCCTTAATTATTATAAAGTTTTATTATAAAAAAATCTTATGCCAGGGTTTTGGCTGCCTTGAACTTTTCCCAGACATTTGGGTTTCATCCCACACCCTGAAAACTTAAGCTTTTTGTCTGGTCTCCTTTATGTTTCCAGAAAGCTTAACACATACAATGAATAATAGAAATTCAGCATCAGATACTTTTCCTACCATGAAACTGCCAATCTAAAAGAGAGAGCAGCTAAAGTGCATGTAGGAGAACCTGTTGAGTCTCAACTTAAGTTACCCACATCTATGAAGGTGATCTCCCCACCCCTTTCATGGAGCAGTACCAATTACAAGTAATAGTTTTTATAGAATCCCTCTAACTCTTTCTCAATGGGCCTTTGTCCCTGGTGGAAGAATAGATAGAAGATAAGCACTCACTGTACAACCCTTAAGATGTGCTTATGATCCTAGTTCACTCTTGAAAGCGAACAGGTCAGAGTAGAACATTCTAAGCGCTACATACGATAATTTGTTCATCCCACTCCTTATCATCTGTTGTATTTAACCAGATTCCATCACCAGGAATTACTATGCATCTTTTGCTATGAATAATCTGTACACTCAGCACCTCTAATTTTACCACTCTTCTTCTCTCTTTAGCAGTGAGATCTGGAGCGCCATGCTGGAGAATTGGTAACTTATCAACAAATTGCAAGCATTTATAACCATGTCAACAAAGGAATGATGAGTGTAAAAACTTCGGGGTTTTCACTGGTGCACAGGTTTGCTTAACTACTGACTCTGGGAATAAACATAAATTTGCTAGTTGTGTGAAGACAATTAGCCTAGTCAAGTTCAGACAATTGGGTAGCTTTGGCCCTACTCTGGCCTTATAAAAGTTCAAGTGAATTCAGCCTCACTCTGGCAATATATAAGGATTTAAGTGACTTCAGCCTCACTCTGGCGTTGACACTTAGACAGGAAGACCTTTTCACAACTTCACTTTGAAGTAAACAATTAACAATTGAAAACAATAAAGTATTCACAGTACTAAGGTGTTTATTATTAGTAAAGTGAGGGAATATTTATAGGGTAAAATGATGAAGGACATGTGTTAGGGGTATTAGTGGTAACTACGAGGTTCTCAGCACGCCTAGCCAACGAAAAGGGATATCTACAATGATCTCGGCACGCCTAGTTGATAGAAAAGGGATAATGGTTCAATTTCAGGAAACATTTTAGCTAATATCCACGAGGAATAACATAATTAAATAGTTATCCATATCAGCCCACATGTCAGTTACCAAACCTGATAATTTCCCATAAGTAAATACCCATTTTGAGTCAATTTACTCATCTCCAAATTGTTGGCAACAATTCCTGACAAAATTGGAATTATAATTCTCATCGGATTCAATCCTCTGTGAATTACAATTAGCCATTTAATATGTGATTATCGCTGATGAGATGGAGTAATTGATCAACATCTCAAAGCTTAATCAATAAGCAAAATAAAATAAATGAACCAACTATCCTAAATTAATTGAAGCTAAAATAATTTGCAAGCTGGATAATGTGGTCATATAAATTCCCACAATGAGCTTTGTGAATTCTGAACTATCCATCTGTATTAAAAAATTAAAAAACTCTTCAAAGCCAGATATGAATTAGTACCATGGAAATACAAACTCAAATTGTTAAACTAGAAAGTATTTGTGAAGGATTGCCTCCATTACATCAAAGAGAAATATTAAAGATACTCAAGATACCCAGAACAACGCTCGTTTTTCTAGACCAACAGAAAGTTGAGCGAGGCAAGTTCTCCTGGAACCCTGAACTACCTGGCCCTCCCAAACCACCTGTACCTTTTAAGAGCTTTTTTTTTTTTTAGTACCTTTTAAGAGCTTTTAAGAGCTTGGTCACGCTGGAATGCCAGACTAACCGGGTCATCATGGGCCTCCTAGGCTTAGTACTGGTACAAAATCACATAGGACAGACTTAACTCGTTACTACAGAAAATATAGTGTTTTGATGTCCATTTAGGATGCGTAGCTCAAGGAGGAAAAACACTCAGAGGAGCTCCAAATTATGAAGTTTCCTAAAGCGCACACCACGGTCAGCTCAAATTTTGTCTGCACTTTTCTCTTCTTTCAAGGAGGATAACAGAAATTTCTTGCCGCTGAACAGCACCAAATCAATCTTCAGTCACACCTGCCAGTTTAAAAGATGAATTAAAACAGTTTAACCATCTCTTTGCTACTAAAATGACCCTTAGCCACCCACACAGAAAATTAATTTGGTAATTCACGACATGAATGATTTTAAAGCCAAGTGGATGCCCTTCATCTTCAATTTTATGTCTGAGATACTGCTTCCGCCTTAGCTGAAGATGTACCTTCGGTGTTTGTTCATGTATCTATATACCAAATCCTCCAGGTGAGTTATACAAGCTCTCATTTAAAAAAGATTTCAAGGGTAAGATAGTGTTTTTTTCTCATAACGATATAAAGTGCAATGGAGGAATCTACCACCTACCAACGGCACAAAAGCTTAACTAGCTACCTCATCTGAGTAGCACAAGTTATAATAATACTCATCTAATGACCTGTCATTCCTGGAACGACGCAAAGGCCAATGTTCTCTGGTAATTTGGGAGTGTTCTAGTCTTAAGCAACCAAAAACTTACGTGCAGGAGGACAATCTCAAATCAAGGAGTTTCCTCTAATGAGAACTCCCAGAGGTTTTCCTGATACTAAACTTTAATTGTGGTGATTTGATTCACCTTGGATGATGCCATTTCTGCTTCCTTATTGGCATTCAAAATCTTGGCCAGCGTCAATTATACCTCAAGACTGTAAAGTTCAACCTTACTTCACTCATGCATATTATGGAAGCTTTTATGATATTTCTCCCAATATGTCATAACTGCAGGTCCTCTTTATCCTACCCCAAGCCTCAGCCCCAATTCTTATCAGTAACGCCATTCAAATCTCCTATAACTGGCCTGCACAGAGAATATTGTAAGTTTAATAACCACACTATGAACAACTGCCGCCGGCTCCCCCAGAACAATGCAGAAAAAGATCAGTCAGCTTAAGGTAAGAGGCTTCCTTTTTGATGAGCCCAAGTGCCTCAAAATCCAGTTCTATTCCTAGTACTTCCAGATGCTTTGTACTAGCCGCCCTGGGTGAAGCATACGTACCTCCTTCTATTCAAGGCACCAAAGATCTTAAGCATCCTTATTCTTAAATTAGATAACTATTATATTAATTTATACGTTTAGCTCTGCTAATGAGAGCCATGCGTTAACTAACAAACCTTTAAGAGAAAGTTGAAAACCTTGAGCCTGGCATAGATAAAATCTCAGTTAGCCTCGCAGCAAGTATCTACTATCTGTTCAATAACCATTAATTCCCATTTTGGATAATCAGCTGTATGGGTAGAAGTATTAGTCCATATAGGTAAAGTTTTGGCTATAATTAATTTCAGATCCCCAATTAACGTCTAAATTATCCTAAATTATACAAATGTAATAAATGGCTCCTGACTTAATCCATGAGACTAAAAATGTAAAAGTAGGAATTCAGCCCAATATAGTGATTTGAGCATACTATTCCCTTCTTCTAAGGTTTGGGAAGCTTCTAATTACTGCTCCTGATATTGCGTATAAAATAACTGTGCATTACTCATTGGAGTCCACCTAATGCGAGAATTAAACTGTATAGGATTACCATAAGAAACAATACCTCACACTTCTAAGATATTGGATGCCACTAGTATTTTAACTCCCATCCAAAAATAAAGGGGCCCAAAAGAAATGTATCTGCCTTAAGTTTATCCTACTTCTATATATCAGATAGAGTATCAGATCTTAAGGCTTAAACTAAGTTGTCCTCAAAGACAGTGGATACTAAAGATGGAATATCACTCAATGCCCCATAGTTTTAGTTATACCTCCAGGTTCTCAAGTAGTGGAGGACTCCTTATATAAAATTCACATTCCTCATAATCCTGTTTTAAAAATTATATAAATACTTGTTTTTTTATCAATGAAGGTTTGACCCGACTCAGTATTATAGAACCTTCCTACAAAAAATTCATCTATGTTTTATTGGTATTTTTAAAACAATCAGGCACTTAATTCCCTCAGCATATGGTCATCACTTCTGTAAATTCTGTTCAATTACAATAAAAAAAGATTTAATAATTTTTGGCACTCTACAAGATTATGGGATTGCTCCCCTGACAATTATTTCCCTGGCAAGAGTAAAATTGGAGTCACCCTTACCCCTAACCAACGCCAAGTTGCAGATTCCCTACTAGAAAAATATGAAGATAGTTTCCCTCAAGGACCTGTAGATTATGGGAAGATGTCTGATGTAGTCTCAGTACTTGGAAAATGAGGATACTCACTTTTTTTAAAGCCCATGCATATCAAAAGTCCAAAGTAGAGGAGGCTCAGGTGGCTCAGGATTTAAAACACCTTTTATAGGGTGGGCTACTGGTACCAACTAAAAGCTCTTGGACTTCTCCTATGCTGTTAATCTGTATAATATATAAAAGCCGTATAGTTGCAATATACTATGCAGGCTAAGTTTCATCAGAAAAAGGATAGTCAACCCTCCTTGTATAGATAACTCTTTACATCTAATGTCTGGATTGTGTTATTTTTAGCAATGGATCTCACCAGTGGTTTCTGGCAGATTGACCTACCACAAAGGATTGTGAAAAAATGCCCTTATCTCTAGTGAAGAATTGTTCAAAACTTTGCAGATGCAGTATGGGCTATGCAATGACTCTGCCACTTTTTAAAGAGCAATGGGTGGACTATTAGGGGACTTAAAATGATCATGTGTGTTAGTATATCTCAATAACATCACTTTCTTCTCTTGGACATTCACTACCCATCTAACTTACCTTTGGGAGGTCTTCCAATGACTATGTCAAACCTTACTAAAATTTTTAATTTTAATTTATTGTGGGGAAGGCCGACCATGGGACGGACACTTCCAAATATGACCCAAAAGAGACAAAACTTAGTAACAGGGAAGGCACCCCAGAGAAGCGATGCTATCTCTTGTTGCCAGCGGGAACGCCACTTATGGGGAGGGGGAGGGAACGTGTGAAAGGGCCGTAGCCTCAATTGAACACGTGTGGAGGAAGGGGTCTGATTTGATGAACCAAACTGGGAACCAGGAGGAGACCAGCTGTTGGCGACGCGGTGGGAGATATCTAAACATCCACGCTTGAAAGTGGTCCACCAAATGAGACCGGAATCTGTGGGCAGCTTCTGGGAGGGTGGGGGTGGAGCCTGCGATGGCATCCAAGACAATCGTGTGGATAGTCCACATGGCGATTGCAACCACCAGAGCATGAAGGGAGGGCGGAAGGGGGGAGGCCATTGATAGAGCAAACATATCTCTTGAGAGACTAAAGGGATGTGTTTGATTCTGGCCCAGCAGACGTTGAACTTCGCGCCATATCACTTTAGAGGTAGGACACTTCTCCAGGCGGTGGAACAGCGTTCCATACTGGCCACACACGACACAGGATGAGTGTAAAGTGTTAGAGCGCTCAGCTGTATGATACACCCACCTCAGGCAGCGCCACACATGGGAGCGGACTTGAGGTTGCAATAGAGGATGGTGTACGTATTTCCAGATAGATTTTTGGGTCTCAATGGAGTATGGGATGACCATCATGTCCAGGTAGTCCACCCTGGATAGGACATGGGGCCGTGTGGGGATCACGCCATCTTGGATGGGTAGCCCCTGTACCTCTTGTGTGTACTGAGGAGAGGGGCGGACTCTTCAGGTTGTATGTCCGCTAATAAAAATTCTCCACTCAGCGCTCCGCATGGAGAGGAGGATTTGTTTGTAGTGGGTTTTGGTACCGTGAGGGCCTGTAACCAATGGGTGTGAAGCCAGGTATTTCATCAGGGAGAGGGGGTTTGATGAATTGTTGAGGCCTAATGTGCGGGAGAAGTTGGAGCAGGGCGCGAGGGACCAGTGTTGGGAGGGGAGCGTAGGGGCAGTGATGGCTGCTATCCAGGCACCCAAGATCTTGGCAGCATGGGCTCTGAAGTCGAGCAGATCCATGCCACCATGATGATAGGGGCCAAACATGACCTCTAGCCGTACTGGTGGAGGGCGGCCTAACCAAAGCCATCCTTGCAGCAGGGCATACAAGGATTTGAAGAAGCTTGGGGAGAAGGGGATGGCGTGGGCTCCAAACCAAACTTTGGAGAGGAGCATAGAGTTGGAAAAACAACCCTACCAGTAAGGGAAGTAGGGTGGGCTCTGAGAGAGGCGATGCGCTTCATCACATTGTCTAAATATGACTTTCCATTACTGCTGATGCGTATCCACCTGCCTCCACCCACACGCCCAGATGGCTGACCTGCCCTATGGTAGGGCGTGGCACGAAGGGGAGCACCAGTGGGGCGGTGTGGGGTGAGCTGGGAGGGCGAGCACATGTGCAGCAGATGGGCCAGGTTGGGAACTAATTGCTGGGGTCCAGCAGTTCTGAAACTGACCAAGGAGGATAATTTCAGTTTTGAAAGCGTTCAGTGCCGCGTTACTTACCCGGGAATACTCCTGGATGAGAGCTTCAAGTGCACGTGCATCTTTATTATTAGACACCCTGACCATACAATCATCTGCAAACGCCATCATCTTGACTGGGGCTTGGCCTGGCACATGGACCCCAGTGAGTTGGGCATTCACATTTCGAAGTAGTGGGTCAAGGCTGAAGTTGTACAAGAGTGGGCTAAGGGGGTCCCCTTGTCACAAGCCCCTTTGAGGGCGGACTACTTCCGTTAGGAATCCAGGGCCACGTACTGCCATTGTTGCAGATTCCGTGAGCAGCATCACTCAGTTGTTGAAGCGAGGGGGTAAGCAGAATCGATGGAGGCAGGCCCTGAGGTATTCCCAGTTTACTCTATCATAGGCCTTCTGTTGGTCCAAGAATACAAGTGCCCCAGAGGCTGTGGACTGACATGCATTAGCCCCAGAGTGCACGTTATCCCAAATCGACCTTCTGGGTATGAAACTGAATTGTTCTGGGGAGATGGTGGCAGATGCTACAATCCTTAAACGGTTAGCCATTATTTTTGTTAAAATTTTAGTGTGTGTATTAGTTAAAGAAATGGGGCGCCAGTTGGCTAAGTCTATCTTCCCCCCTTTCTTGAAGAGTGTGACGGTAAAGGCCTCTTGTCCTCCTGGTAGGAGGCGCGTTTTTAACAGGCTCTGGTTAAGTGAGGCGAGCAGCAGTGGGGATATATATTTGAAGTACTTTTTGTAGAATTCATATGGAATGTAATCTGGGCCTGGGCATTTCCGGTTTGGTGCACCGCGGATCGCTGTCCATAATTTGTTCAGAGTAATCAAATTCATTATTTCCGGGTATTGAGAAATGGTGCAGATGTTGGCTTGGTTGAGAAATTCTGCCACTTCAGCTGGCTGAATTGGATCAGACCAGTATAACTCAGAGTAATACTTCTGTATCTCAATTGCCACTTCAGCTGGCATATTCACAATGGAATCATCCGATCTTCACACCTGTGTGCAGGCCATGCTCTGACATGATGCGAAATTTTTAAAAAAATATGCGGTGCACTTGTTGCCCTTTGTGATGCGTTTGGCCCTGTATTGAACACAAACCCAATGTTTGTGTTGCCTTTCGAGAACGTTGAAGTGAGCAGCTGCCTCTGCCCACTTCCAGCCCCATGCAGGGCTGTATCCTGTATCCAGGATGTTGGACTCCAGGTGTGCCAAATCTGCCAGAGCGCGCGAAATGACAGCCGAAGTGGCTCATGAGTGTCTGGAGGAGAGGTGGCGAGAGTGGTGGATGGTATCCTCTTTGAAGGTTGCTCATGTGGAGATGGGGTCCGCGCAAAACGGTGCCACGAACTCTTTTGCCAAAGTTGCTGATTCCACCCAAGTAGAAAATCCTGGCGACGCGAGTTTGGGGGAACAGAGCTTGCACCAATGTGGGGCCTTAGCCACTGTGGTGGGTAGTTGGTAAGTTATTGAGACCAGTTGGTGGTTGGAGAATTCCATTTTTGTTGTCTTGAAGTGGGAAATATGGGGTTGGAATTTCGCCAGCGTAAGGATAAGGTCTATGCGAGTCATGGGCCTTAATTGGCTGTTGTGGATGTGGGGTCACGTCATGTTTTTGAGCAGCGGGGCTCACCGCAGCAGTGCATCCATTAACCTAAGGGTGGCCTTTAGAACGCGAGGTTCTATGTGACCCAGGGGGCGTGGGAGGAGGAAGGCCAGCAGTCTGTTGGTGTGTTTAGCCAACAGTTCATATCACCTACTATGAAAGGATCTGGGGGTAATGGGAGGGATTTGACCGATGAGAAAAATTCCTGATGTTCTTGTGCACAGGTTGGGGCATAAATGTTGATGATAGCATGTGCCACATTGGCCCACGAGAAATTGACAACGAGGACTCATCCATTGAGGAAGGTTTCCAACAATAAAAATTTGAAGAAATTGTTTCTCTGAACTAGCACCCCACAGTGCTCTGACCAAAAGGATAGGGATGGGAGGAGCATGGTTTTCCAAGCCTTCTCGGAACCTCGCGGACAGTGGGACTCCTGGATGGCCAGGATATCCATGGGTAAATTTTGTTGTAAAAAACTCAGTTTCCTAGCCCGGGATGGCAAGGCCTTGAGTCTGGCGATATTCAACGTCCCTAAAGTGAAGGTTTCCCCCATTGCACCTTAGGTGTGAGGGGGTGGGCACCTGGGCCCACTAGCCTCCTCTAGATCCCCATGGGCCTTCACAGCAGCACAGGTGTTTGCAGCAATGCTATTGGTAGTTTTGTTAATTTTTGCAGAAAGGTTTGCGTTGGCTTTTGCCTTTGCTTTTTGTTTCCCCGATGCTGGACGAATTTTTTGTAGTGCGGATGAGTTTGGTGCACCATCAAGTGGGGTGAAAAAAAATTTTCAGGTAGGTTGAAGGCCAAGTTGGTTTTGACCAGAGCTTGGTTGTAAAGATTGGGAGAATTTGAGTCACCCATCAGATCCTCAGATCAGGTGGCCCAATTGGTATTGGCTTCCCAATCTGATTGGTTGATGGATTCCCGAGTTGCTTCTGCTGCAAAGGTTTCAATGTCCTCGTGGCGTTGGGAGTGTGGGATATTGGTGGTGGCTTTGGCCGCTTCCTTAGCTGTGGCCCTGCAGGCCTGCTTGGCCTTCTTCCGCTCTTGTGGGGAGATAGGCTTTACCAGTAGGTAACAGCCTTGTGCTCCCCACGGGAAAGCCTCTTTGGTGCTTATGGTTGGTTTGTAGTGCGCCTCTCCACTGGCCATGGCCACTGAGGGGTGCTCTTGGAATGTGACGCCCTCTTTGGTGGGGCATGCATGTGCCTTATGTCCAAACGCGTCACAGTGGGTGCAGATGGGGGGCGCGCTGTCCACGGTCACCTGGAAAGGGTGGATGGTATGCCCTTCGATATTAATAAAAGTGGAGTGTGGAATTGGGTTAGGTCCTTTGCAATCTCCTCGGATGGGGTCAGAACTGCGATGGCTTTGCCAGTGCACAGGTGTGGCTTCAGCTTAAAGTGTTGCATTTCAAAAGATTGTATTTTGCCATAGATGGCGAGACCATCTTTCAGGTGTTGTTCCAAATGTCACGTTTTACCGGTTTAGGCAAAAAGTCAAACGTGAAGAAGTTTGGTTGGATTTTGTCCATCTGGTGCGTTTAGATTTGATGACCCATTGCCCTTTGGAGAGTTTAATCACTACATGCACTGCAGCAGCCTTGTCTGCTGCCTCCTTGTTTTTGAAACTAGGTCCAGCCAACCGCGTGACATGGAGTGAGGTGTGACATACACCGTAGTCTGGAAAAAGGTGTGCACATCCCCACAAAATTTTACCATAAAGCTGTTTGCTGGATGTCCAGAAACATGCGGACTCCATATTCCACCGATGAAAGTGGCTGGGAGTGCGGCTTGTTGATGTACTGGTTGCATCGTGCTTGCCAAGTGAGAATTTCTGGGTAAATAGTGACCGCCAGTTTTTTAAAATTTTTTTCTATTCCGCCAGTTTCTCTGGGGCATTTATGAACGTTGGAGACCGCGGGCCTTCCACCTGCTCCTCTTACCTTACTTGCCCAACTGCTCCCTGATATGGGTGCAGACTGATCTCCTCTGTGAGATTATCAAACTAGATTCAGACTTGAATTGAATAGGTAGCAAAAGTGATTGCAACGAGAGAAAAAAGTTTAACCTTACTAAAATTAAAACCTTTAAGTTATCCCTACGCTCAATATGAAATGGAGGTTTTTGGGACTTTAGGTTGGTTAGAAGGAATATCATTAAAAAACCACAGTTAAAGCTATTTCAAGAGTGCAACCACCTAAATACTTCAAAGATGTACACATTTTTCTAATATGGTCTGCTATTATCACCATTCATTCCTCTTTTGAAGATTTATCTGAATCCTTAGTTTGTTTGTTAAAAAAGGAAAGTTTTTTCCTTGGAAGAAGAAGACAACGTTAATTCAATCTATTGTATGTAGTTATTACCTATACCACTGTTCTTTAACTCTAATTTTAACAAACAGTTTCTAGTTTTTTATTCTGCTAGTGATATTGCTATAAGAGCTATGCTATCTCAACATCCTGATAATTTATCATCATCTCATCACATATTACACCAAAATTTAAACAAAGCTAAATGCACTTATAGTGTAATTGTGATGGTTAAACAACTTGATTTTGGGAACCAACGCCAAGGAAAAGGCTGGGCGACAGGAGGTTCACAAGGTGAAACTTCAGGCTCTTCCTGACCTTAAGCACACATTAGACCAACGCTGGGTACAAGCCCAATATGCCCAGGTTGTTACTAATGAGGTGCAAATTGCCCAACCCCTTGTGTCATCCCAAGCATTTAATGGATGATCTATGTAACAAAAAACGGTCCAATTCAGTTAATTGATAACGTGGGTTAGAAACCCATTTGAGTTACAAAATTATGAGTTTAGGTAGAATACAGCTTCAAACAAATCACTCAAGTGAAGGCAGTTTTGGTGTATTTGACAAAATCTGATGGGAGCATTTGCCTATTGGAGCGTCAAGGCTTGAGCCCACTTCCACAGACCCACTTTTAGCCCAACTCAGTTTAAATATGTTTTTGCGACCAACACTCCTTGATGGTTGATATTTCCCAATAAACGTTTTCCCGTTTTTCCCATTTTTATGTTATCTCTAGCAAACCTGTGCGCAGACCTCTTCAAAGAGGTCTCATGATAAGTTAACCACCTTATTCTTATTACAATTAAATTTTCAATTCATGCACAATTGGGTCGCCCAGGTTCTCTCCAACCTGAGATGTTTACCCCTTAGCACTTTATATACCGCACTGTTTGTGGTCATTTGTTTGCTATCATGATTGCACTTTTCCCTAAAAGTCATTTTCACTCCAGCACCCTCTGCGGGGCTCTAGTAACTTTGGTACTAATGGCTAGTTTCCATGCGTTGGCTCTGTGCACCAAGCACCACCACGCTGGAAACAGGAGAGTTATAGACACTCTCCTTACATTAGTCAACCAACCTTCTAAAATTACGTGCATGAACTTTTTCTGTGTGGGACTTTAAAAAAGTGTAAATGGTGGGTGCTGGCTGAGGGCCTCAGCTGTGGTCAGCCGCATTGCTGTTTTCTCTTTTTCCTGAATGGTGGAGCAACTTGGCGTTATTATGGTTGCCTCCAACTGGAAAATACCCACCCTTCATGCTTGTACCTAATGGATGTGGACATTTCGAGGTAAGAAATTAGGATTCCACAACTTTCCGCTGCAATTACCAATTTCAAGTTTACTAAACGGGGTTTAATTCAACGGTGCGTTTAGACAATGCCAGCGGAAATGGTGCAGATGGCCCTGAGGGTGTTGGCCTTGGATAACTTCATGAATTTCATTGCTATTATGGGAATAGGGTCTTTCACGTCTAAAAACACGTTTAATAATAAAAAAACTATGTATACCTTTGAACCATATTTGCTCTCTCAAGGCTCGGAGAAGAAACCTATTCCTGTGTACCAAATCATCCCAGAAAATCCCCGTTTGACCTCTTCCATGATTCGCAGCACTTAGGAAGTTGAAAAGGAACTGCGCTTACATTATATATGTTTATGCCCCTGCTGAAAATAGGGTGGAATATGTGGCCTCAGTAGTAAGAGTGGCCAAATATCCTTCTCCATTCTTTGATTCAAAATCATACCAGGGTGACATGTTAAGCCAAATGAAGAGTTTGATGGCGATTTAGAGCGTTTTCAGCCTTAAATAAAGACCATTATGGGTAATTTCTACTGACTGCTATCCTTTCCTCCCCTTAAGGAAATTCAGCATCACTATTCTGGTGGATACTGGTGCCACGAAAAGCTTTATGGACCTGAGCCTAACCGACTACCTTGGGCTGCATTACTTGCCTGGTGGTGCAGTTAAGGGAGGGGCGTCCCATTTATTCCCACTCTTAAGGTCGTTGGGACAATGAACTATCAGGTTGGCAATAACACTTGTCCAATAACTTCCAAGCTATAAAAAACCTCCTGTACCCTATCATTCTGGGTGTGAAGTGGTGACGGAAGTTTTACGTAAGAGCCAACTTGAAAGAGAATACCCTATTCTTAACAATAAAGAATGGTCGCACACTTGTTGTTCAGTTTGTCTGAGGCTGACGCTCAGGGCGACTTGCAACACTGGCCCCATCTTCACACCCTTAGCCTTGCCTCTATGCTGAAGCCAACTATGGTGGTTCCCCCTAGCTTCTTGTTTGGAGTGTTTAGAATCTTCCTTTGATGCAGCTTCAGCTGACGCACTACCTGATCATTCTGAGTATGACTGTGACTTCAAACTCACTGTGGATCTGGTGCGTATATCTTCTCCCATTTACCCCTTGACCATCTGGGAGGAAGAGGCGTTGGATGTGTGGGTGAAGGAGCAGTTAGCCAAAGGCGTGATTTTTCAGCGGACCTCTCCTGTTTGCTCCTCACTTCTCTTTGTTGAGAAGTTTGATGGTACTCTACGCCCATGCATAGACTATGGGTACCTCAACAACATTACTGTACCAGATCTACATCCTATCCCTTTGGATTCTCAGATTTCACGCTATGTGGAGAAGGCTAAGGTCTTCTCCAAGCTGGATTGCCTCAATGCGTTCAATCAGATTCGGAATAAAAATGGACAAGAGTGGTCAACCGCCTTCCATACCACAAAAGGGATTTTCCAGTTTCAGGTCATGCCCTTCAGGCTTAAGAATGCCCCTGCTATCTTTCAACGCCCATTGATGCAGTGTTGAGGACTTGTCAAGAGTATGCGCGGTTGCTTACATGGATGATATCCTGGTGTTTTCCCCTAATCAGGATTCCCATGCAGTACACCTTCGGCAAGTGGTGGAACGGTTAGAGGCACCCATCCTTATGGTGAAAATTAGCAAGTGTAAATTTTTCAAGTCCCAAGTCACTTTTCATGGCAACGTCATGTTTGACCAAGGACACATGATAACTCCAGTCAAAAAGAGAAGGCAATTAGTGAGTAGGCAACCCTCACTTCATTAAAAGGATTGAGAAGTTTTTTGGGGACGTGTACATTCCTCAAGAAGTTCACGCCATACCTTTCTGAGGTGGCAGCGCCCTTGTATAGGGCTAGTGGTGCAAAAGCGTTTCAGTGGTCCCCCGTTATGGAGGATGCTTTCCAAGCTGTGAAGTGCACCCTGCTGTCCACGTCCTTCCTTCACCATGTTGATTCTTCCGAAGAGTTAGTTGTGTCTACTGATGCCTCAAACTTCGCCATAGCGGCTGCCTTGTTACAAGTAGCCGAGGATGGGATAAAGCATCCAGTGGGATTTTTTTCTAGGAAAATGTCTCTGCCTGAGTTCCATAACGCCGTTTATGACAAGGAGTTACTATCAGTGGTGGGGGCGCTGACTTATTGGCGTCTCCACTAGCATGGCTCTACCCAACCATTCCACATACGTACAGATCACTGTGCCTTGCTGTACTACCATGCCCCTCATGTCCTAACCCCCGGCAGACCCGTTGACATGAGACCCTTGCCCAATTTTTTTTTTCTTATGAATTCAACAAGGGCAAGGATAATGGTGTGGCGGATTCTTTGAGCTGCAACCCTGCTTTAGCTCCTGATTCAAAGGAGGTAGAATCCACAACACACAGTTGATGATTTCTCCAAATAAAAATTTGTGTCTCAACTTCTCTCCCCCAGCCAACAGGCCAGCGCTTGCACCTCTGGAAAATGCGGAGGAATATGGTATGCTCAGAAAGGTGGTCCTTGCTCAGCCGCTTTCTGCTGAATATACTATGGTACTTGCTAAGAGCGCTTTAAATCAATAGGACTTATCCAGGAGCTATCACGTAAAGGATGAGATGGTGTGGTTTCAGGGGCGCCTTTGTGTTCCTGCTGGACCACATTGTTTGGATATCATCCTGGACCATCATGATGGAATCACCATTGGTAATCCTGGGAAAGCAAAGACCTTGGAGTTGATACGTCGCACATACAATTGGAAGGGTTACCTGCTCAGGTGGTAAGGTATTTTAAGGAGTGTTTGATCTGCAACCAAATGAATCCAAATCATCAACCTTTAGCGGGGTTGTTGGTACCAGTTCAGAAAGCTGAAGGGCCCTGAACTTCTCTGTCAGTGGATTTCATTGTGGAATTACCTATCTATGATGGCTAAGATGTCATCATGTTATTGGTGGACCATTTTACGATGTTCGCCACAATACCCTTGCTGAACGACAATAACTGCAGCTGAGATGGCTAGGCTCTTCGTTACCCATGTGTTTGCGCTCCATGGGGTTACCCAAGAGATTATCAGTGACTGGGGACCCCAATTCACCTCCATCTTTTGGGAAGAGTTGTGTAAGACTCTTCTGATTTGGCCTTGCCATTCAATTCCTATCACACCAATCAGATGGGCATACTGAACGAGTGCCAGTGCATAGAACAGTTTCTGCGGTGTTACACTTTTATAGATCCTTCAGATTGGGATTTTCACCTTACTATGGCCCAGTTTAGCTAAAACAACACTTTGCATTCTTCAATAGGTTGCTCCCCATTTTTCGCCAATTATGGGTTTAACCCCACTTTCAACATGGAGCCCATCTGTGGATCTAAAGTGGAAGCTGTGGTGGACTTTGCCAAGACTATCAAGAAACTACACCAGGGGGTTTCCACAAGTTTGGCTTCGGCAATGCAACTATATAAGGAGAACAAGGATGGTAAGCGACGAGTGAGTCCAGCATGCAAAGAAGGGGATCTCGTGATGCTTGATTCTCAAAACATCCCTATCAAACAGCCATGCAAAAAGCTGGGTCCAAAGAGGATTGGTCCTTACCGCGTTGTTAAAAAGGTGGGTCATGCCTCATACCAGTTGGATCTTTCCTCTGCATTATGGACTTTCTTAATTTTTCATGAGAGCAAATTGACATTGTTTGAGGGCCCTTTCATGAGACTCCTGAGGCTTATCTTGTGGATGGGGCGCCAGAATGGGAAGTGGAGAAAATTATAGCCTCCCACTGTGTTAAAAGACATCTCAAGTACCTAGTATCTTGGAAGGGGTTTGATGCAGCTGAGAACAGTTGGGTGCCAGCACGTGATTGTGTACATGCCCAAGACCTGATCAAATCATTCCATAATCGTATTCTGAGGCTGCAGGATCAAAGTCCAAGCCTTCTGTCACTGCTATGAAGTTGCCACCCACACATCAGAACTTCTCCCTAGCGAACGCCTCTGGAGGGGGTGGAGACCAAGAAGGAGGAGAGGGTATTGTCATGTTAAACAACTTGATAGTGGGAACCAACGCCAAGGATAAGACTGGGCGACAGGAGGCCCAGAAGTTGAAACTTCAGGATCTTCCTGACCTTAAGCACGCATTAGACCAACGCTGATTACAAGCCCAATATGCCCAGGTTGGTACTAATGAGGTGCAAAACGCCAAGCCCCTGTGTCATTCAAGCATTAAAACGGACGATCTATGTAACAAATGAAGACGGTTTAATTTAGTAAATTGGCAAACGTGGTTTTTAAATTTGTTTGAGTTATGAATTTATGAGTTTGGGTGGAATACAGCTGCAATCAATCACTCAAGTGAAGGCAGTTTTGGTGTGTTTAATCAAATCGGATGGGAGCGTTCGCCTATTGGAGCGTCAAGGCTTGAGCCCACTTCCACAGACTCATAATTACCCCAACTCAGTTTAAATATTTTTTGTGACCAACACTTCTTGTTGGTTAACTTTCCCAATAAACATTTACCCATTTTCCCTTTTTTCTTATGTTATCTCTAGTGAACCTGTGTGTGGACCTCTTTGAGGAGCTCTCGCTACAACAACCATCTTATTCTTAATACAATTAAATTTTTAACTTGTGCACCGTTGGGTCGCTCAGGTTCCCTCCAACCTTGGAAGTTTATCCCTTCCCGCTTTGTGCACCGCATTGTTTGTGGTTTGTTGTTTGCTATTAGATCGCACTTTTTCCCTTAAGTTTTTATTGCTTAGCACCCTCTGCGGGGCTCTAATAACTTTAGTACTAATGTCTAGTTTCCTAGCGTTGGCTCTGTGCACTGAGCACCACCACACTGAAAACAGGAGAGTTATAGACACTCTCCTTACAGTAATGGAATGAGAATGTCTGGCAGTCTAATGAATA
This sequence comes from Massospora cicadina, assembly GCA_022478985.1. Classification (NCBI taxonomy): domain Eukaryota; kingdom Fungi; phylum Entomophthoromycota; class Entomophthoromycetes; order Entomophthorales; family Entomophthoraceae; genus Massospora; species Massospora cicadina. The sequence goes on from JAKSZP010009227.1 coordinate 140,156, forward strand.
TCAAACATTTCTAACCCTATTTATATATGAGCCACCTAACTATAATTTCTGATCATTCTCGTTGCAATGGCTCCAGCAGATGAAAGATCCTGATGGATGATTAGCACAATGGCTTTAAAGCTCAAGGATTACAAATTTATATTGCCCTAGCCAGGGCCAATTCAAAACTTGTATTGTTTGTTATGGTTACCTATTATAGCCCTAAATGACCCCAAGGAAAATTATTTATGCTCTTCTAGGTCAACCTAAATTGTGGAATGATGAGTTCATGTCAATCCAAAAAGATTTAATAAAGAGGTCAGCAAACATCCAAATATGAATGTAATATATAAAAGCTAGTATTAAGCTAATGATTACCCATCTCCTGTAAGGAGAGTGTATATAACTCTCCTGTTCCCAGCGTGGTAGGGCTGGATGCACAGGGCCAAGCCAGGGAAATAGTCGCTAATACATAATTTTTTAGAGCCCAGAAGAGGGTGCTTATCTAGAATAATTCAGATCAAATCTGGTTATGTTGAAATGTAGAAACCAAAAGGGAGCAAAGCGGTGCACAGAATGGTAAGGGATAAGCGCCCTAGGTTGGAGGGAACCTGGGTGGCCCAACAGTGAATGGGCGGATATATTTAGCGTTGTTAAAAAAGAGGTTACTGTAGTGCGAGACCTCCTCAAAGAGGTCCACACATAGGATCGTTCTAGATAACATAAATTTAAAATGGTGTAATAAACGAGAGGTTTACTTTTAAAAGAGAAGTTGACCTAAAGCAGAGATTGGTCTTGACATGAGAGAGAGATATAAGGAAATTTAGAACTTTGATCAATTGGAGGAAGTGGGTCTAAGCTGAGTTACACCAATAGGCACACACTTCCATCAATAAAAATCACTGTACTTGTTAATTGAAAAAATCAGGTAATTGATTGTAGGAGCGGCGACACAAGCTAAAAATTTTGAGAACTGAACTGGTTTTGAGACCCCGTTCTCCTAAAAACTGAAGCAAACTGTTCTTATCTATTACAAAGCTAGTTTGTTTTAACGCTCCTGCTCTCAAGCAAGGCCAAACTTCGCTTGCATCCATAGGACCAACTTGGGCATATTTTGCCTTCACCCAGCGTTGGTCTATGGTATGCTTGAGGTCAATGAGGCCTGACAACTTCACCTTCTTGGCCTCACTACATTCTTCTTTGTCTCTAACGTTTGTCCCAAGGATGATTTCATAGCTCAACCATGACATTACCCTCTCCTCCTTTAGGGGCTTAACCCCACCCCTCCAGGGGCTTGTGCCAGGGAAAAGTTCTTATGGGCCAGGGCCTGCTTCATTGCGGCAACAGTTTGTTTTTACTGATATATGGCATTCTGGGGAAAACGCTTGTGGAAAGCATCAATCAGATATTGGGCATGAGCGCAGTCATGCGCTAGTACTCAACTTTTTCTGCTGCATTGAATCCCTTCCTGGATACCAAGTACTCAAGTTTTCTCTTTACTCAGCAATAGGCTATTATTTTCTCCACCTTCCACTCTGGCACCCCATCCTCAAGATAATCATCAGGAGTCTCCTATTGGTGGCCCTCAAAAAACGTCAAAAGTACTCATGTAAGATAAAAAAATACAAAACAAAGAGGGAAGATCTAACTGGTATGCGTTGTGGCCCATCTTTCTAACCACGCAACAAGGCCAATCCTCTTTTGTTAGGCTTTTTACATGGCAGCTTGATAGGGATGTTTTGAGCATCAAGCATCACGAGATCCCCTTCTTTGCATGCTGGACTCACTCGTCGCTTACCATCCTTGTTCTCCTTATATAGTTGCATTGCCGAAGCCAAACTTGTGGAAACCCCCTGGTGTAGTTTCTTGATAGTCTTGGCAAAGTCCACCACAGCTTCCACTTTAGATCCACAGATGGGCTCCATGTTGAAAGTGGGGTTAAACTTATAATTGGCGAAAGATGGGGAGCAACCTATTGAAGAATGCAAAGTGTTGTTTTAGCTAAACTGGGCCATAGTAAGGTGAAAATCCCAATCTGAAGGATCTATAAAAGTGTAACACCGCAGAAACTGTTCTATGCACTGGCACTCGTTCAGTATGCCCATCTGATTGGTGTGATAGGAATTGAATGGCAAGGCCAAATCAGAAGATTCTTACACAACTCTTTCTTAAAAGATGGAGGTGAATTGGGGTCCCTAGTCACTGATAATCTCTTGGGTAACCCCATGGAGCGCAAACACATGGGTAAAGAAGAGCCTAGCCATCTCAGCTGCAGTTATCGTCGTTCTGCAACGGTAAAGTGGAGAACTTTGTAAAATGGTCCACCACCACCATGATGGCATCATAACCATCAGAAACAGATAATTCCACAATAAAATCCACCAATAGGGAAGTCCAGGGCCCTTCAGCCTTCTGAACTGGTACCAACAACCCCGCTAAAGGTTGATGATTTGGCTTCATTTGGTTGCAGATCAAACATTCCTTACAATACCGTCCCACCTGAGCAGGTAATCCCTTCCAATTGTAGGTGCGTCAAATTAACTCCAAGGTCTTTGCTTTCCCAGGATGACCAACGTCAATTCTGTCATGATGGTCCCGGATGATATCCAAACAATGTGGTCCAGCAGGAACACAAAGGCGCCCCTGAAACCACACCATCTCATCCTTTACATGATAACCCCTGGATAGAATCTCCTGATTCATCGCGCTCTTTGTAAGTACCATGGTATATTCAGTCAATAACGGCTGAGAAAGGATAACCTTTATAGACATACTGCATTCCTCCACATTCTCCAGAGGTGCAAGCGCTGGCCTGTTGGCCGTGGGAGAGGGAAGTTGTGACACAATCTTACCTGACGGAATCATCAACTGAGCGTTGTGAAGCTTTACCTCCTTTGGAATAGGAGCTAATGCAGGATTGCAGATCAAGGTATCCGCCAACCCATTCTCCTTACCCTTTGTGAGCTCATTAGAAAATGCAAACTGGGAAAGTGTCTCATGCCAACGGGTCTGCCATGGAGTTAAGCCATGAGGAGCGCGGTAGTACAGTAAGGCATAGTGATCTGTACATACACGGAAAGGTTGGGAAGAGCCATGCAGTGATGGCGCCAATAAGTCAGCGCCTCCACCACTGCTATTAACTATTTGTCGTAAACAGTGTAGATTAACTTAAGAAAAGACATTTTCCTGGAAAAATATCCTACCAGATGCTCTATACCATTTTCGGCTACTTGTAACAAGTCAGCCGCTATGGCGAAGTTGGAGGCATCAATAGACACAATGAACTCTTTTGAAGAATCTACATGGCGAAGGATGGACGTGGACAACAAGGTGAACTTTACTGATTGGAAAGTATCCTCCAAAATGGGGGATCACTGAAGCACTTTTGACCACTAACCTTATACAAGGGCGCTGCCATCTCAAAAAAATTGGGTGTGAACTTCTTGAGGAACGTAAACGACCCAAAAAAACTCCTCAATTCTTTGACTGAAGTGGGGTGGGCCCCTCACAAATTGCCTTCTCCTTATCTGGAGCTATAATATGTCCTTGGTCAAACATGACGTTGCCCAGAAAAGTGACCTGAAACTTAAAGAATTTGCCTTTATCTATTTTTAATGTGAGTTCAACTGTCCTCAAACGCTCCACCACATTCTGAAGGTGTATTGCATGGGATTCATGATCAGGGAAAAACACCAGAATATCAACCATGTAGGCAACCGCACATACCCTTCAGCAAGTTCCTTAAATGCTGCATCAATATGGCGTTGAAAGATAGCAGGGGCATTCTTAAGCCCAAAGGGCATGACCCAAAGCTGTAAAATCCCTTTTCTGGTACTGAATGTGGTAAATACTCCTTTCTCTTCTTAATCTGAATCTGATTGAACGCTTTGAGTCAATCCAGTTTGGAGAAGACTTTAGCCACCTCTACATAGCGTGCAATCTGAGAATCCAAAGGGATGGGATGGAGTTTGAAACAGTAACATTGTTTAGGTTCCCATAATCTACGCATGGGAGTAGAGTTCCATCGGCCTTCTCCACAAAGAGAAGTGGGGAGAATACAGGGGAGGTATGCTGTAAAAGCGCGCCATTGGCTAACTGCTCCTTAACCTACACATCTAAAGCCTCTTCCTCACGGACAGTCAATGGGTGAATGAGGGAAGGTATACACACCAGATACACAATGAGTTTGAACACACAATCAAATTCAGAATAATCAGGTATTGCGTTAGATCAAGCTGCATCAAAATGAAGATACCAACACCTCCAAACAGGAAGGTAGGGGAACCTCCACAGAGGGCTTTAGCAACGGGGCAATACTGAGAGGGTAAATAATGGGCCAGTGGGGCAAGTTCCTTAAAAGTTGGCTTCCACTAAAGGAACTACCAACCTGTGACCATTCTTCAAAGATAAGGATAGGGTATTTTTTCAAGTCAGTCCTGACGTCAAACTTTCGCCACCACTCTACGCCCAAAATAATGGTGTACAAGAGGTTTTTATTTGATTGAGGTAAGCCAACCAGGGGATGGACATTACCAAACTATAATCTTAAACTTAAATAATAACGTAACTAAATGATTCAAACAAAACGCCTAAAGAGCTATTGAATGAATCACACCAAACAAAACAACCAACCAGGTGTGCAGAAGAAACCGCTTATCCTTCCATAGTGAAGGGGAGGGGGGATCGTGGGTCTCATCTTTGGCAGCAGCCATCTCTTCCCAGAGTAAGGTGCGTGTCAAGGCTGATATCAAGGCGTCAGGGCATCGACAGTATGTGGTTTAATATCGCTGATGATTGGTACTTCTGAGTAATTGCCAGTCATAAAAATGGCAGTAATATATTTGGCTAAAGCTTTTTCAGCTTTAATGCAGGCGTCTGGTAATTTAACAAACGTTATAATGTTGTTCTAAGTAATCTTAGCCTTTGGGTTCCGTGCTACCATTACCGCGTTCTGGATAGCATAGGTGACGTTTTTGTGAAGTTGTTTTATTTTAATCTTACTTTTTGGAGTAAGATTTTTGGACATAACAGGAGGTGGAATTCCTCCTGCAAGCGCTGCCACTGATTTAGTAGCCGCTTTGCAGAGTGAATGGCAATTCAGTATGGCGGCTGCTTCTACTGCAAGCTGGTGGTCGCTGTGGAATGGTTCAGCGTTTGACTTTGGGGCATATAAATGAGGGGGGAATTGTGAATCCCATTTTGCATTGCAGAACTGATCAGCTATCAGCGACGGTTCTTCAATGATATTAACTGATTCGTCAAGTTCATCCAAAAACTCCCATGGGTTCTGGAAAAATTGAATTGGGGAATTGGCGTATGGTTGGGGATTAACTGATTTGTTGGACGTTGTGTGGGATTATAATGTGGTCCAATCCTGCGCTTGATTGGAAGATTCATGCGTGGCACTGGGGCAATGTGGAGGCTGATTGGTGGCTGCAGGTGCAGCTGCAGCAAAAGGCTTTGTGGGAGGGGGAGGTAGGATAGTACCCCATGCCATAATTATCGTGAGGTGGGCGGCGGATTGGTGGCCATTCGACAAACTATCAGCGCCATCAGAAGCTGCTAGATATGAGCACTTGCAAAACAAGTAGTTTAACTCAAAACTAGATGGTCAGATCATCCGCTCACCCTCGACGTGGGCCCAAAATGGATGGTCAGGGGCAGAGGGGATAGCAGTGCGAGGGGGAATTGATGGGGCAGTTTTATTTTGTTTTGGGCTGATCGTGGCATACGCCCAATGCCCAGCGTCATGTGGCCCCATTTGGGACCACAAACTGAAGGATGGGGTCTGAGCCATAGGCTGCCAAACAATCCATCAGCTCCTGATGGAGCACCTCAGGGGTAGGTGGGTAGGCAACCCAGCAAACTGAACCACCAAAGTGGTGTCTATTGGGAGCTGGGTCCGAGTTGTTGGGAGAGTTGTACCCTGGAAGACCAGGGGCACCGTTGCCACAGTGGCGGCATCAGTTTCACAGGTGAAGTAGATATCAAAATACCCCTTATAGGGGCGGAAGGCAATAAAACAGGCTGGTGTCATCACTGCATGAGTCATTTTGATAATGGCTTGGTCGTTGTATGGGAATAATTTCCCATATTTGACCCTAAGGCTAAATCACATGTTGATCTTAGAGCAAAAGGGGGCAGCGGAGCACTGCTTGGGTTCAAATGAGGTGGGCATTGAGATCCTTGGGATTAATGAATCAGTCCATGGGTTTGGTATGACTGGGCGAGCCAGTCCAAGCGCATTTTCCTGTTGGGAATGGAAAATGGCAGGTGGGGTTTCGCCGCTTCCCCAAAATAGGGCAGCCAGAGGGGAATCCAATGGCATTGGAGCGAAACTATGGCAGGCAAGTAGGTTTAACTTTTTATTAACTGTAAAATTGCTCAGAAAGTTACACTGAGTGGAAAGAGAGTGGTACAAAAGGTTTTTGACTGCTTGGAAGTGGTCAGACAAATGATAGTTGCCAACTTGATAGTCCACTAAACCCACTTTATTAGAGTGGAATACCCGGGAAGCCCCTCCTCTAACCATACCACTTGGCACGTAACTCAGCTCAAGGTAGTCGGCTAGGTTTTGGTCCATAAAATTTTCAAAGCTCCAGTATCCACCAAAATAGTGGTGCTGAATTTCCCTAAAGGGGATGCAAGGGTAATAGTCATTAAAAATAACCCAAATGATCTTTATCTAAAGCAGAAAATACCAGTACTGCACCATCAAACTTTTCTTCAGAGTCTACCTTTTCCCTAGGCTACGTTTTTGAATCACAAAATGAGGAGGGATGTCATGGAAACTGCAGAAGAAATTTAGACCAGCCTGCCAGTTGGGATGCGTAAGGACTTAAAAGCAAGCCAGAATGCCAGAGGCATTGCAAACCAAACGACTTAATATGGAGCTGGGCATTGGGAAACAACGAACTGTTGGTGCAGCACAATGCTAAATATGATCCTGATGAATAACCACACTGAACCCACTCCCAACCCAGGGGGTCTTGCTGCAGGGGGTGTGATAACTGAGATAGTCTCGATGAGGTTCTCAGCAAATGGGGCCATTTCAACCGGGGCGGCAAGAAGATGGATTCTCTCTTGCAATTGGTGGACATACAACCATAAGATCCTGTGTATAGCTGCCAGAAGTTATTGATAATGGGGTTGTAGAGCCAAAAATATTAGACTCTATGAACCCAATTGATGATGGAGGGGGCCATAGTGACCAAGAGTACTGGTAGAGCCCATCTGGTATATAAACTGACAGGCCACCAGGGAAATGCCAACGGGATGCAGTCAGAAGAGATAATAAAAATTGTTTGGTTTTTTTTGGCAAAATTTTATTTGAAGGAAAAGTAAGAAAATTGACCAACAATTTTCTCAATGCTATGTAACTGATTAAATAGTGGTTGATTGGGGTAGTGACAAGCCGGGATCAGGTACCACAAATTCAACCTGACTGGCGAATTGTTTGGGAATGGGCGGGTTTGTTCCTTGAGAACTGACATCACAAATTTTGGCGGTGGGCTGAGTCGCTGTCAGTTCAACCTCAAATGTCCAAACTGAGGCTTAGTTACATTTCTGACGGTTGGCATGATGGCATTCAGCCTGACGAGCGATGGGAATCCCCCAAGGCCAATCCCACATAGGGGAGGGTCCATTTGGTTGCAAATGGGTTTGGGACGCCCAACATGCCCGCGCTCAGTTGGTGGGCTGTTTGTTCAGTCAGTGGCATCACATTGGCCGCAATGCCCAAATTACCAATCATTGACTTTGAGCCCTCATTGGTGGCACCCAATGCTATAGCCTGATCATCAAGGATGATCATTGATGACTTTGGTAGAAGGGTGCTTTGTTCAAGCAACATTTTGGTTTGATTGGAACCATTGGACGTTCCAGACAATAACTCAGTCTTCATGCCTTCCTGGCCATTTGAGATTCGGGCATTGGCCAGATTGCCACTCAAATTAGATCCAGCCGATTTCAATTCAACAATTTTGGCACAGATTTCGATAATTTCCCATAACAGTTCTGTTTAGGTGAGTGTGGGTAATGGGGGTGGGATTTGAAGCGGAAGAGCTGTTACCCATCGCTCATCTACTATGTGAGCAAGATTGCCCTGAGTAATGAGAGGTACCGCCATCCTCTTCAGTGTCTTTTTACTTGGGAACGGGAAGATGGCCCAATCAACAGCCAGGGGATGTTCCCCGGGACTTACATTACCATTTCCTTGTTCCAAAGGAAGGGCACCCCCACCAGGAAAATGCACCAGAGCCACATTCTTGTGTGTCTTGGGTAACTTGATGGCCATTATTGTTGCGACTTTCTGGGGGGAGAGGAGCCTCGGGGTAGGATATATGGAATGCCTCTACTAAGTCCATGCAATTCGCGCAATTTCACGCCTTGACTCAACTATATCATAGGCTGGATACCCTTTCCAGGCCACTAGATATTGGACAGAACATCGCGACTTCCAGGATAGCCTCTACCTCAGCTTCTTCCTCATTATCGACAGTGATTAGTTCTGGTTCTGTGGGAATTTTAACCTTGAAGGGTGACAGCTGGAAAACATGAAAAACAGGGTGCTGCTTCCAATGCGCAGGAAGCTTTAGTTGGAACGCCTTATTACCCAATACCTCCTCCACTAAATGGGGACCTGAGCATTTACTGGCGAACCTTGTGGGAAGGGGTTTGAATTTGCAAATGACGGGTATCAAGCATAATATAGGAACCCACCATAAATTCATGACCTGGAAGATGCTTACGATCTGCAAACCACTTATAGTCATTGATGGTTCTGGTAAGATGTTCCTGCACTAAATCTTGAGTCGATCTGATGTGGGCAGCCATGGTCCACGGCAACTTGAACCTCAGGCTGCAAGCATGGCCCAACTGAAAATGAAGGATTATAACCCAACGTTGCTTCATATGGGGAAAAGCCTGTGGATGCGTGGGTCCCATTATTGTAAGCGAATTGAGTGAGGGGCAAGTCACCGTCCCAAGTATCCTGTGCTGCTGCAGCATAGCAATGCAGGTACTGTTCGAGGACTTGATTGACCCACTTGGTCTTACCTTCAGACTGAGGGTTATACACCATGGATTGACAGGGGGATATTTTCAGGATTGATAGGAGTTCACTCCTAAACCACGCGGTAAACTGTATACCCTGGTCACTGATGATCTCCTGGGGAAGACTGAACATCAAAAACACATGGCGTATGAAAAGATGAGAAGTTTCTTCTGATGTAATTGTAGAAGTACAAGGTATAAAAAGGGAAGATTTCGTGAAACAATCCACCACTACCATCACCACTGTGACCCCTTTAGAACAGGGGAGTTCAACAATAAAGTCCACGGACACCGAGGTCCATGGGCCCTCCACCTGCTGTAAGGGGTGCAGGAGGCCATTTTTTCCAGAGAGATCCAACTTAGCCCTAATGCAAGTAACACAATCAGCGATTCAAGCTGGGACCTCTTTTGTCAGACCTGCCCAATTAAAGGTTCGCTTGATCAAATCAATGCATTTCTTGTTTTTGGGATGTCTGACTATGGGGGGATCATGATGTGCATAGAATACCTCCGATCAGAAGGAGAGGGGAACCCAAATGTGAGAATGGAAGTAAATGAGACCCTCTTCTAAGGAGTATAGGGCATGTTTGTGACTTGATTGAACCAACTGCTCAACCAACTCCACGCCCTCAGGGCAGGCCAATTGACTGGCTAAAACCTGAGCCACTAGCAGGGTGTTGGGAGCCAAAGCAATGGAGGAAACAACATGGGGAACAATCGACAGGATCTGAGTGTCAGGAATCATGGTAACGAGATCCACTTTCTCTGGTTCTGAGGGACAGTGGGCGGGACTGCGTCTTAGGAAATTGGGAAGTACATTGAGTGCACCTTTAACGAATTTATATTTAAAGTTAGAACTGCACAGGTTCTGATAGGTATGGGCCTGCCGATGTGCCAGTTTTTGGGGTTTGCGAAAATACAAAAGGGCCTGGTGATCTGTGCGGACTATTAATTCATGGCGAGCACCCTGCAACAGATACCGCCAATGAGTTAATGCCAAAGCAACCGCTACCAATTCCTTGTCATATTTGGCCCAAGACTGCTCCATGGTTGTGAACTTCTTGGAAAAGTAAGCGACCGGATGTTCAAGACCATCATGCTCCTGAAGCAACACTGCTCCCACTGCTACCAACAAGGCATTGCATGCAAAAATATATGGTTTGGTGGGATTGGTGTGTTTCAAAATGGGTGGAGACATGAACACCTCCTTGATCAATTCGAACACCTGCTGGCAATCAGGCGTCCAACAAGATGGTACCTTTTTTCCAGTAAGGGGGTGGAGCAGTGTGGTCAACTGGAAAAGTGCTGGGGAATATTTTTTAAGAAAATGATGGTTCCCAAGAAACTCTTAAGTTGTTTCTGCATAGTCAGAGTTGGCCATTCTTGGATTGCATCTAGCTTGTTGTGAGGGATTGGATAGCCATCTTTGAGAACCAGGTTCCCGAGGAAAGTAACCTCCTCCTTATAAAATCACACTTGGAAGTTTTGAGGAACAAACCTGCCTTATGCAGGGCGACCACCACTGCTTCCAAGTCTGTAGTGTGTTGTTTGGGAGTTGGGGAGTGAACTAGGATATCATCAATGTATGCAATTGCACAGGAAAACTGGAGGTCACCCAGTATATTGTTGATCATCCATTGAAACGTAGCGGGAGCATTCTTCAGCCCAAAGGGCATTACACAAAATTGAAAAATGCCTCTCTTTGTCCAGATCACAGTTAACCATTCCTGACCTTCCATTGCCAGTTTGGTTGAAGGCGTTCACCAGTTCCAGCTTAGAGAACACATGGGATTTGGTGATTGCCTGGATGATTGTCTGCTCCAGAGACAATGGGTAGGGATCAGAAACTGTTATTTTATTCAAATGACTGTAATCCACGCAGGGATGGAGAGAACCATCCGCTTTTCTGGCAAAGACAATGGGGAGGCGATGGGTGAGATCTCTTTGAACAACCAACCTTTTTTCAACATATCATCCAACCAGGTATTGAGTGCAACTTCTTCCTCTGCTGTATGGGGATACAACGGACAGTTGATGTTCACCAACTCCACAGTTGTTCAAAACCACAATTGTACCTAGTGTGCTTAGGCAGGCGATCTGTCTTTTCCATGTTGAAGATTCTCTGATATTACATTAAGCTTTTGGTGAAATTGGCCAGAACGCCCGCAGAAGTGACCAAGGTAGTGATAGAGCTGGTTCCTTGTATCTTCTTGAGGTTGTCAATCAAAGGTAATTCTCCCTCTGAATGATCATCGGTAAATGACAATGTATTAGACTCTAAATAAATCTTCACATGTTGTAAGCGCCACCACCCCACACCTAAGATCACAGGAAATACCAAGTTCAACATAGCTGAGAAATGATTGCAGAAGCTGAACTGGTGGATTGAAAAGGGTACCAATTGGCAAATGACATACAAGGACTGATAAGCAGATGAGGCCACCATCACTAAGGAGCCCACATCCATTTACAGTTTAAATTGTTGCGCCAACTCAATACTCATGAAGTTCCCTGCAGCTCTGGTATCCACCAGAGCTTCAAAGGACACATGATGTGAGCCAACACTGATCTTCATAGGCACAAGGAAATAAGCGAATTTTTGCTTATTGGAAGTTTCGACCAACTCATTTGCAACTGAAGAAATAACAGGCATATTGGGGGTAAGGTTGGGGTCCTTTGCAGAGCGAAAATTGGAAGTATGAGGGCGGGGGAAATGACTTCCTCCATCTGGGCTTGAACAGAATCATTAAAAGTTAACTCTGTACCCGCCAACTCAGACTCTGGGGTTAAAGCAAGATTGGTACCCAAGTCTACCTCTAATTCAGAGATAGGCGCATCATTTGCATCTACTTTGGGTAATTTAATCAAGAAATTTGCCTTCTGATAACGGGTAACATGATGGGTTAAGGCGTTGATGGTGGTTGCAGAGGAACATATTAGATCTACTGATCCTTAGACAGAAGACCAGACCTCATGATGAGTGGAACTTGAATCCAAGCCTGATCTAAAAACTGTCTGAAGCATATCAATAGATAGGCCTGATGTGGGGGCCAGTTCATGAAAGGTAGAAATCAAAGAAACCAATTTAGAGGCTTTGGCCATGGCATATTTAGTCTGAATAAGTGGTTTGATTGGGACACAGGGGGTTTCAAGCGGCTGACATGATAGCCATCAGTGGGGTGGAGTCACCTGCTTGTGAGAAAGAGTGCAAAAGACCTCTCACCCAACGGCGGGCATCCCCACCCACAGCGTCTAACAACGCGAGCCCTTGTTGGGCATGAGATAACGAAGAAGCGTTATTAAGTGCAATTGCTGTACACATTTGCACTTCAGCGAGCGCGTTAAGAACTTGATTGATGATCTCCTGGGAGGGGACACTTGATCTTTCCTCCAGGCTAAAGGAAGGAGGAGAAGATGCAATCTGCACAGCTTGGGTGGCGTGAAGAAGATTTCCCAAGGTAGAGTGGATACTTCTCCAAAAGTCAGAAAGTGACCAAACAAACAACAAACAGCAAACTACTGCTTGCACATTCATTTGGTAAAGAGTAACCACTGCGGTGCTAGTTTGAAGAACAAGGCGGAAGTGGCTGGAAATAATGGTTGGTCAATTATGTCATGGAAACGGTAGAAGAAGTTTAGACTGGCCTGCCAGTTAGGATGTATAAGCACCCAAAAAGCAAGCCAGAATGCCAGAGGCATTGCCAACCAAATGACTTGATTTGGAGCTGGGCATTGGGATACAACAAATTGTTGGTGCAGCACAATGGTAAGTATGATACCAAAGACAAACCACACTGAATCCACTCTTGACCCAGGGGGTCTTGCTGCAGGGGGTGGGAGAACTGAGATAGTCTCGATGAGGTCCTCAGCATAGGGGCCATTTCAACTGGGGCAGCAAGGAGACGGATTTTCTCTTGCAATTGGTGGACATACAGCCATAAGATCCTGTGTATATCTGCCAGAAGTTATTGATAATGGTGTTGTAGAGCCAAAAATATCAGACTCGCTGAACCCAATCAATGATGGAGGGTGCCATAGTGATCAAGAGTACTGGTAGAGCCCATCCAGTATATGGACCTATGGGCCACCAGGGAAACGCCATCAGGGATGCAGTCAGAAGAAATAATAAAAATTGTTTGGTTTTTTGGCAAAATTTTATTACATAAAGGAAAAGTAAGAAAATTGACCAACATTTTTCTCAATGCTATGCAACTGATTAAATAGTGGTTGATTGGGGTAGTGACAAGCCAGGCTCAGGTCCCACAATTTTGACCTAACTGGCGAATTTTTTGGGAATGGGTAGGTTTGTTCCTTGAGAAATAACATCGCAAAATTTGGCAGTGGGCTGAGTTGATGTCAGTTCAACCTCGAACGTCCAAACTGAGGCTCAGTTATGTTTCTGACGGTTGGTGTGATGGCATTTGGCCCAATGAGCAATGAGAATCCCCCAAGGCCACCCCACATAGGGGCGGGTCCATTTGGTTGGGAACAAGTTCAGGACGCCTAACTCGCCTGCGCTCAGTCGCTGGGCTGTTCATTCAGTTAGTGGCATCACATCAGCCAGAATGCCTAAATTACCAACTGGGGACTTTGAACCCTCGTCAGTGGCACCCGATGCTATAGCCCAATTGTCAAGGATGATCCTCAATGACTTTGGTAGAAGGGTGCTTTGTTTGATTGGCATATTGGTCAAATTGGAACCGTTGGATGTTCCAGCTGATGCCTCAGTCTTCATGCCTTCCCGGCCATTTGAGATTCAGGCATCAGCCAGATTGCCACTTGAATTAGATCTGGCTGATTTCAATTCAACAATTTCAGTGCAGATTTTGCTAATTCCCATAACAGTTCTGCTGAGGTGAGTGTAGGTACTGAGGGTGGGATCCAAAGCAGATGAGCTGTTACCCATCGCTCATATACTACATGAGCGAGATTGCCCTGAGTATCAAAAGTACCGCCATCCTCTTCAGTGTCTTTTTACTCGGGAATGGGAAGATGGCCCAATTAACAGCCAGGGGATGTTCCCCAGGACTTACAAGAGAAAATTGGCCACATTTACTGATGAGGCCACATATCTCACCATATTTTCTGTAGTTGCATAAAAATTTTCATATTTTATAGGCAATTTCTTTTCCACCTTCTGAGTTCTGCGGAAAATGTAGGGGACAGGAGGGGATTCTCAGTATTAATTCAATATATTGGAATGGGATCTTCGTCAAAGTCATAAGAAAAGAGACTATACTCAGTAGTATATGGGGTAACATCATTATAAAACGCGGTTTAAAATGAGAATGACACTATGCCCTATTCAGTGATGGGTTGCGCAATGTTATTCAAGGCCAACACTACCAGGCCCTTCAGCAGTTATCCCACCTGCACCTTCAGAGCGCGCTTTTGAGGAAAAGACGATTCTTTGATGTTGATTTTTATTAAATTTGGCAGAAAGTTGGGGAATCATGAATCACGGATTGCAAAGTGTACATATCTACCAGGTATGGGAAAGAAGGGTGAGTACTTTAACAGATGGATATAGTTTGAATTAATGATGGATGCTCCAACCCTTGTCAAAATGCAAAGACAGGGGTGAGCCTCAACTTGGCCGTGGCCACCAGGTGTTGCACACCGTGTGCACCTTGCAATAGTCCCGCACGGAAAAAGTTCATGCATGTAAAAATAAGGGGTTGGTCAACTAATGTAAGGAGAGTGTCTATAACTCTCCTTTTCCCAGTGTGGTAGAGCAAGCTGCACAGGGCCAACTCCAGGAAAAAGTCTTTGGTACATAAGTTATTATAGCCCATCAGAGGGTGGTTTACCCTATAATATCTCAGGTCAAATATGGTTACCATGAAAGGTAGAAACCAAAAGGGAGCAATGCGGTGCACAATGTGGTAAGGTATAGGCGCCCTAGGTTGGAGGGAACCTGGGTGGCCCAACAGTGCACGGGTGGTTAGATTTAGCATTTTTAAAATTAAGAGGTTAACATTGTGCAAGACCTCCTTGAAAAGGTCCATGCACAGGATTGCCCAAGATAACATAAATAGAAAACGGTGTACTAAACAAAAGGTTTATCTCAAGGGAGAAGTTGATCAACTGGAAAGATTGGTCTTGACGTGAAATTTATAAGGGAATTTTGAAAAATAATCGATTAGAGGAAGTGGGTCTAAACTGAGGTGCACCAATAGGCGCACACTTCCATCAGGCAATACACTGTACTTGGTAATCAACCAAACTTGGGTAATTGATTGTAGGAGAGCTGATCCGAGCTGGAAATTTCAAAAACCAAATGGGTTTGAGACCCCGTTCTCTTAATAACTGAAGCAAACTGTTTCTATCAAATTTCAAAGCTAGTTCGTTTTAACGCTCCTGCTCTCATACAGAGCTGATCTTGACTTTCAGCCCTAGGACTAACTTGAGCATATTTTGCCTTCACCCAGCGTTGGTCAATGGTATGCTTGAGGTCAGGGAGGCCTGCCAATTTCACTTTCTTGGCCTCCCTACATGCAGCTTTGTCTCTCACATTAGTCCCAAGGATGATATCATTTTCCAACAATGACATCTCTGACCCTCCACACAAAATGATTTTATTTTAGAAGGACATATGCAAGCTGCCCTGGTGAAAGTAAGAAGACAAATAGCTCAAACACCGGTGTTACTGGGAAGGGATAAACCCCTCAAATTTATAATGTATTTGAGTCTTTATTTAGTATGATGATTCAAGTAGGCCCTAGACCTCAACCCCAACATCCAGTGGGAACACCTTAAGCCCTTTCTTATTTGCAAAATGAATTAAATCTATATCCTTCTATCAGCTTTGGCAAAAGCTACCGCTATATTATCATATAATCATATCATCACCCAACATGAGTGTCCTAACATATCCTCTCAGATAATGAGAAAAACATTTGGTCTTCACTAATGCAAGAATTGAAAAAGCTAATGGGGTACATTTAAGTTTTTACCACCCCTTGCCATCCTGCAACCCAAGGGGATGGTATAGAGAGCGAATGCTACACTAACCTCAACCCCTTGAAAAATGGCCTCAACAACCCCTATATTGGCCACAGTACATATCCAGTGCAATTCTAGTCTACTTAACTAGTCACTATTATTTTATCAAAAAATGTCCCACTTACAAGCCTTATATGAAAGGAATTACTAAATTTATCTCAAAAGTGCAATCCATGCTAGAACAAGCCGTCTTCTAATACCTGAAGTTAGTTTAATAGTCTTCACTAAAAATCATTTGCTTTTAGGATTTGGCTTTGAAAAATTATCAGTTACCACCTCCTTAGAGACAAATATCTTAACAATAAAAATGTCCCCCTGCATACCATTATAGCCAGGTGATTTGGTCATCTTTTGCCATCACTGGCCAATTGGAAGAGACAACAATTTTGGTTAAATTGGTAAGGACCTGCCAAAATCATTTATAAGAAAGAGAAAATCTGAAAGGCCTTGGGTGCCAGCCATCAAACTGAAAAGGGTTGTACATTTCACTAGAATCGCAAAAGGGTATAAACCCCAAGGTCTTGATCCTCACACAGATTTTCTGACCTAGGGCATACCCTTGATGAGAGATGGGTGGCTGTGCTTCTCCCTGTTTATCACACAACATTTCCCAATATACCTCAGGCTAAACTTATTCAAGTCTTCACTTCTGCAGATTTTTATCAAAAAAGTTTGTATAGATTTGATATATCATAAAACCCTCCATCGCCAAGAGCCTATGCCTCTCCCCAGAAAACGATACAATCAGTGCCCCACTTGAAAGGTTAAATTCAGTTACCAAATCAACATTAAACAAGTTTTTAATAAAAAGGCTAAAAACAGTAATCAAACTTGACACTACATTCAAAAATAAAAAAGTGAATTAGACATCTGAGATTTATGGAAACAATATGAGAAAAGCTTAGAACGTCCTATGATACTATTAGAGTGAATTTGACATTTTAAGTTTATGATTTTTGGAGCTGAAATAAGATCTTATACGCTATTATCTTAGCTTAGCTTTGCTTATCTTTTCAGCTCTATCCCGTCATACCATAATACTCAGCATCCTGCTAATGGAAGGGAGTTGAGTTATTCTTACCTTATCTATTTACTTCTGAGGTTTAAATAAGTATTTTTTGGAAACACTACTTTTAGTTTAATTAAACAAAAAAGCATATGGGAAACTATTCCCTGGTTAGGCTTTCCAAAACCCCTCAAAATTACCAATTCCCAACATTTTAAGACCAGCGATGCCTTTTGGACTGTTGCTGCTCATGTGGGTTCTATAACAGCCTCAAAAGAAGCCATATTTTTCCTTTACACGTTGTGATCCTAAAATTATAAACCAGATTAATTATTCAGAAGTGATGTTTTTAATTCAAGGTCTCCTGACCTTGAAAAACTCTCTCAATTTTTCAAGTCATTTTTCCCTCATAAAAATACTCCTTAACTGCTGTATGCGGGATACTACTGTTAACCTCATACAGAGGGTCTTATTAGCTGGAGCTACATAGCTTACAGCCCCTTTAGCTCTCTCACTTAACTATATGCGCTTTGAGTTTGTTACTAACCCTATATATCTAGCGTTGGGACGCAACTGGGTGCTAATATTTGAAAATTTAAGAATGCTAATTAGTACCATACTGGATTTTTGTGTGTGAAGTAATGCTCCCATCTCTCTTAATATGAAATCATGTGATTCTATAAGCACAAATAATGTCAAGGATTATAAACATAAAAAGTCAAAACCTCTTTACATAGAACTCGGATTACACCCTGAGGCCTACTCTACCCTTCCTCAAGGGCCTGTAGGAGCCATAATGGTCCATTTGGATCAGTCTCAATCTGAAGAATCTTTCCTTTTCATGATATTTTAAACACCCCTTTGGAGATGGTGTCAATTCCCATAAATCCTGCACATACAGTAAATAATTCCTCTAACATCACTTTTTCTTTTAGGTGAAATAGAAGCGTCACTTGGAACTAGTTTATGAGAATCTATATAACATAAGGCCTTTATCAGACCCTGATGATCCTGAGTCTAAACCTTTGTCTTATGCTTGGGCAGCAGCTATGCCCACTAAGATCATTAATGGATTCAACAAGGTTGCAAGGAATTCAAGTTTAAGAAGTCCAATTCAACTCTTTGCTCCCTTGAAGAGTTGATTAGAGTTTATCATGCTTACTTTTTGTTTCCCATTTAGATATATGTAGGCTAACGGATGGTACTATAACTGTCTTGGGGGACACTGGGGCCATAGTGATTTCATTGACCTTATCTTGTATAAACTTTTAACTCGCGGTCATCTCAGGTTCCTCAGTCCAGGGGCATCTAGGGTCCCAATGCTCACTCTCTCTTTGTGAACCTCTGCGTTTTGTGTCTCATAAGTATAAAACTATATCTTCACATTAAAGAAAAATAAGAGTTTCTATACCTAGTGACATTGGGGTAGGATGGTGGCGTTGCTAGTCAGTTAGTATTGACTTGAAGCGGAATATGTTAGCTTTTATCTTCATTATTTACTCAGGTAAGATACCATTATTCCAATTTGGCAATAAGAAATCCTGTGGCGAAAAATGTGGAATACTCTTCTACAGACATTGTGCCAGAAACTGCCTACTTTGCCCCTCAACTTCGCTGCCCTACAATTCATTCTTTGATGTGGACGGTGAAAAATAAACTATAAAGTCTCTCAGAATTTGACCTGAGTTTCCAACTAAAGGTTTGCCTGATCAAAATCAACTTCTCCCTTGTTATAATTTATAGGTTTTCTGATAATTTCGGCTAATAACCCCTATAAATGTATTAAATGCACTGGTTTTGTTGTTGTGCAATTCCCCTCGGTGTTTGATAGTGAAATATAATCGTTAATAAATCATGTAGACTATTATCCGTAGTTGAATTGAAGTACAAGATCTGGTCTAACGCTCAGCCAGTATTTTCTCTCTAAAGGCTTATCAAGTCCTGAATAGGGATTCATTCCCTAATACCGCCAACTTGATCCACGCTCAGATACCTGTTTAAAGTTTCTCTCAATGACACACAGTTGGCAGCAGACACAATTTGATATAGCTTCTTATCTGGATCCAAGCTCAGATCTTAATATTTATGCTAAAGAGTCTCCCAATTAGAGCATATAGAAATAATTTTCTTGCGAAATAGAACTCAAATTGATTTTGATAAATTATACTAAGATGATACTCTGGTAATTGATCTAGTAATTACTGTTTTTATTAGTTAATTCTTTAGAAAATTTATAGTGGGGAATTCAGTGCTCAACCCTTGGTTGGCACCTCCTCAATAGAATGGCAGCCGTTGCCAGTGAATTACCAATCCTTGTCTCAGCAGCGATAATCTTTCCCATCCTGGCTAGAACTCTGTTATTGGACACTCTCAAGACCTAAAACAAAAAGAGTCAGAAAATATGTCCCTAATGTTTTCCTCCCAATCCAACCTAACCAACCGTAATTGGCAAGCGACCAGCTTAGATAATGGGACTTGTTATCTATTAAAGCATGTCACAGACCAATTGATTAATTTGCTAGTTGCAGACAGCATTATTAGCCTTGCAACTTGATCCTTGTATTCCCAATCAGTCAGTGATGAAACCTGACCAATCCCAATCATTAAACCTCATAGTTAATCAATTATCAGATGCCCCTATTTCTTTAGCAACTCTTCCTGACAAGATCTTAAGCATTTTTCCAGATCCATGCCCAACTGATCTAACCCAGAGGAATAATTTAAAATCACCCAAAATTTATTACCCTGAAATTAGGGTCACTGATATCCAATTCACTTCAAATTAGGTATCTATCCCCTAGCAATCCCTAATAACCTACTCATCTGGGAATATGGGCAAAAGTACCAAAACATCCCCCTCTTGCCTAGATATGGTGCGTGAAAAGAATTAGGGAAGGAGAACACCGCTTTGGGCACTTAGTCAAATACTTCATTTGTTCAAGTGGAGTACATTTAATCAGTACTCAACGCTGCTTGGGACAAGCTTTAGCATGCAGCTCTCTTCCTCATCCTCCTCGTTACTGCCTACTCAGAGCGTGGTCCCCACAATCTTCTGTCATGCCGGGCTGATCAATTTACTTGTGACAATATTAATCCTGGGATCCAGTTTCCCCCGTCATGGCATATGACACGCTGTCATATTCAGGATTTTAGGTCCAGCATCCTTTATTTCCTGATTTTCTCCTTTTCCTCAACAGGAGGCTCTTGCCATCAATGTTCATTTTGTGGCGCAATTAATTTTGCTCAATTATGTTCACCCTTGTTTTTTTCTTGAAATACTTCTTAGCTTATATCATTCTTAATTATTCTTTGGAGAGCTTATCCCATTATTTTTCATATTAATTTCTCCAAAATTATAGCTTAATTGATTTCGACGTGCTTAATATTGACTTTCATATAATTCTGACTTCTCTCCTCTTGTCCAGCTCATATGTCAAGTTCTGAGTCTTAGTACCAACAGCTGCTCAATAGCTTGTCTGCTAAAGACCTTTTTCTCTTCCAGCTGGTGAGTTCATCTGCGCGCCAGAACCTTTTCTATGGTCCTTCCAGTACTCATACTCCCAGTCAAGTACCTGTAGCCAGGCCTTCCATGGAATTACCAGAAATGGCAACCAATCCTAACAAAACCAGTTTAGCAATTGTCTCAAATGACTTGCAACCAATCCTTCCTCTGTTATAAATCCCTGAGTTAGATTTTAAAACTCTCCTGAATTTAACTCTCTTTTCAGATACTCCTAAAATTATTATCATACCTCCTTGAGAAATGCCCACGCTCTCAATCATTTGTTCTTCACCAGATCAAACTTGCTTCCAGAGTTCCTCTTACAACTTGGTCAATATTACAAGCCAACTGTCTTGGCCACCAAACTAGCCATTAGAAACAGCATACATTTCGAACTCTTATGCAGAATTAAGGGCTTAAGTCATCAAGGCTTTGTCCATAGCTCTGAACTCCTCCAATCTTAAAAAGATTCTAGATCGTGATATCACCACTTATGCTCTTCGCTTTGCCAGCCAACTTATTCAAAATTGGGCCACGAAGCTTCCAGCCTCATCAGGTTCCATCTCTCCTTCTGCTTCAGCTTCTGAGAAGCTTGTAGTCATCGCTTGCAGGATGTCATTCATTCCTTGCACGACTATCTCATTTCTGGCGCATCACATTGGTATCTTCCACTGGTGGCTTTGATAGAGGGCATGATTTGGCAACACCCGCCTAGTATCCCTTGCTCATTGCTGGCCCATATGTCCTGTGTTCATGATAAAGCCCATTGGAATGTTCTCAAGACCAATATTCCAGCTCCAGTGCTATATCAGGATTACTTAAGGGTATTTGCTGACTGCCTCTTCTTGTACTGTTGCTTCCCTCCCCACTCTGGCAAATCACATTTAGCATCTTTTAACATTTCATTTCGTTTCCCCTAGTCACTTTCTCACTGGGATCTGCATCTGCTCAACAAACTTGAATTTGAGTAAGTCAAGCTCTCGCTAGCATCCAATCTCACCTAGATTTTGATGAGTTATTTACTCCTACTGCAATCCACCTTTCTCCCCTAAAGGGCGACATAGGCAGAAGCATCCTTGAATTTAGGATAATAAGTAAACGATGAAAATTATAAAAGTATATCAGTTTTTCTATGCATTTTTTAATAATCTCTTATTTCCATATTTTTATCAATCTTTTATTTTTTTCTTCTTTTTTCCATGGTACTTGACTTTTTTCAGTTCAGCAGTCCATCGTTTTTATTTTATTCCCCCAAACTGGATCCTAGGTATACTTAGACCTACCAGTTTTCTATGGTTCAGAAATCTTACTTTTTTAAGACTTAACCATCTAGTTTGGTTCAGCGGTCCTTTTTTGGACTTAACCACATTCATTAGGACATAACCAACTTAATGGTTCAGAGGTCTTTGGGAACTCTTTTTTATTATTTTTTTCATAGACCATTGCTTTAAATACTTAGCATGGACTCAATTTACTATCCTTCCATCCAAAAGATCATTTATGGAGTAAGCATCCATCGCTGTTTTGTGATAATCTCAAATGGACCCAACTACAATGCATCTAATTTGTTTCTTCTCAAAAACCATGCATATTGCAATAGGCAACTCTTTTGCCTATTCAGTATTCTGCTAATTTTGGTCAGTTCTTATTTTCCATCATTTTTGCTTAAATCCTTTTCTTCAAAGTCATATCAAATGCTTGTGATTAATTTTAATCAGAATATTCATCAATAATTTCAAGTACTGCTCAGCACTCATCCCCAGATGTTGAAAGAACCACTAAATATAAAATTGGAGGCAATGCGATATTCCTTATACTAACTCAAACAGCGTTTT
Organism: Massospora cicadina; assembly: GCA_022478985.1. Taxonomy (NCBI): domain Eukaryota; kingdom Fungi; phylum Entomophthoromycota; class Entomophthoromycetes; order Entomophthorales; family Entomophthoraceae; genus Massospora; species Massospora cicadina. The sequence continues at coordinate 162,537 of JAKSZP010009227.1, forward strand.
TCCCATCGCCATATGATGACTGATATTATAGACAAACATCACTAAACTCAGGTACATACCACATGAGGAAGTTATACCTGCGATCAGCATCCTCAGCGTCATAAACTGCGTCCCATTGACTCGTTCTACCAGTCTGTTTATCTCCATCTGGTATGATACAGACATGAATCTCAGATCCTCATTCTTTCATTTAATTGTTGATCACATTAGATGTGAAATCTATCCTATTGTCTCTCAGTAGGATCTGAAGGCATACATGTTAGTATATACTTGATCTAGAAATTAGCTTTGCAGTGATGATTTTGTCTACTTTTACAAGAGCCTTTGTCTTGACCCATCTCATCAGATAATTGATTGCAACTATTATCTAATTGCCTCCCCCTGTGCTCATTGTCAGCGGTCCCATCATGTCAATGGACACTGTATGCCAAGAAAATCCAGGTTGGACCAGTCAGTATCCAGTCATATTCTTATGTGGCTTGTGCAACTTGCACTCCACACAGCAAGCCAGATAGTCTGCGACATCATAGTTGATTGACTCCCTGTAGTTATTGGTTAATATGGTCATTCATTTTTATCAGGCCTCCATGCCCAACAACCTTCTGAGCAGCTTAAATGATAGCCGCTCATTCCGATGGCTTTTGGAATGGTAATCACTTCCCATTGATCATCTTGAAAAACTTGTCCATACATGTAATCAGTGTTTTCCATCACTTTTCAAAGCACACCTTGGATTTCTCAGGGCTCATTACTTATTTCTCCATCAAGCATTTTTTCTGGAATAGCTCATCTGCCTGCTGGTATACCATCTAGACCATTAGTAACTGTGATAAGCCATCTGCATTCTGATGAGAAGCCCCCGTTTGGTGGACAATCTCATAATTGTAAGCCTGTAACTTCAATGTCCGTTGGGCCAGTCATACTTCTGGTTCTCATAAATTGTGAGCCAACGCAACGAGGAGTGGTATGTCACCACTTTTAAGTGAGTTCCATGGATTTACACCCTAGAATGTTTACAGGCGTAAATGACCACATGGCATTCACGCTCAATTATAGTATAATTTCTCTCAGCAGCTGAGAGTGTCCGGCTCAGATATGCCACTGAATGTTTGTCCCCAAGTTCATCTACTTGGCTCAATACAGAGCTGATTGCCATCAACGAAGCATTGTTTGTATAATAAACTCTATCAAAATTTGGATATTTCAAAATAGAGAATTTATCAAGTACTGACGTAACTCACTGAAGGTTTTCTGTGCTTTCTTATTCTATATAAATCCTATCTTCAAATCCTTTAACAGATAGAATAAGGGCTTGGTGATTCTGTCAAAATCCTAAATAAATCTTCTATAGTATCTGACCATTCCAATGAACACTTGGATATCTCAGAAACCCTTTGGCACAGCCATTCGCTCAAGGGCTTTAATCTTCTGGGCTTGCAGCTGCAGTCCACTAGAGTTGATCACGAATCCCAGATTTTCCAACTCTTTATAAATAAGTGGCACTTCCTTGGCTTAATCTTCAGGTTGGCCTCGGATAGTCTCTTGAACAATTCCTCCAAGTGGTGCAAATGGTCATTAAACATTCTACTGAACACATTTATATAATCCAAGTACACCAGGACGCATGACAACTTCAAGTCATTTAGTATTGCATCCATGGCCCTCTGGAATGTTGCAGGCGCATTTCACAGACCCTGGAGCATCCTCATCAGTTGATATAGCCCCTGTGCAGTGATAATCGCGCATTTTTCTTGGTCCTCTATTGGCAAATCGATTTGCCAATATCTAAAGATTAGATCCATCATAGATAAATATGTCGCTTCTATCAAACAATCTAGTGCATTGTTAATTCTTGGTAGTGGGTACGATTCCTTATTTGTAATCTTGATCATCTTCCAATAATTGAACACCCAATTTAAGCCATTATTCTTCTTCACAATAAAAATCAGACTCATCCAGGGGCTTGTTGATGAAACTAGAAGCCCATGCTTAACTAATTTTCTGATTTCTTCCTCCACTATCACTTTGACCGCCTTTAACTGTCAAATTGGTTTCATCCTAATTTGTAAATTTTCCCTAGTATTGACCTTGTGGATCACATCTTTCGCACATCCCAACATCTTGGTTGTCCTGGGAAAATACTTCCTGATACTTTTTGAACAATTTGAGCACCTCCTCTTTCTGTCCTCCAATAAGATCAGCGAGTTGCTCTAAAATCAACTAATAGATTGATACTCTCAGTTACCCCAGCTGATAATATAATTTCATTGATAGTCCCAAAATTGTGGAATTTCCTCAGTTCAGCCATCAAGATTAGGTGAATAAATATGATTATCTATTTTTATTCAATCTTCATCAGTTTTTTGCTTAAATTAGTCAGAAGAACTTATATTTCTCCATGGCCCAGCATTATTATTCCAGGAGCCTCCCAAGGTCTACTCTTGACTTTTTCCAGGGCTTCCAACCTCTCCATACAGCACTCCGGTATCTCTAATGTCAGCCCTGTGTCAACTATTATTTGTGATCCTGGCAGTATGGCTCTCGCATTCTTGATCCTTAGTTGAATTCCCCAATTTTCTAGGATTTTTGATGGCATCTCTTGTTGCTTCTGGCCAACTAGTTGGTATCAAATTGGGACAATGCTATCATTGTATATCAATTTGACTGTTGTAAAATTAATGGAATTGTTTAAGATACACCATAAGGATTTTTGCTCAGGTTCAACCCACTGAACAATTGGAACAATGGTTTGAAGATTGGCGGCCCCTCTGAACACACTGAAAATAATAAATATAACAAAAGGGAGCAATATCCCTGAAAACACTTCTTGTATTGTAAATAATATAGCGGATTCTTCCTAGTCCGCTTACTATTTCTTTCTATCCAAAAACCTCCCCTCTCTCAATCGCCCTTCTTGCTTATATACAGTGGCTTCAGAAAATACCACTCTCAAAACTTGGACTATTCTATTCCTCTGATTCTCCTCAATTTCAGCTTGTTATTCTTTTAGTCTTTATCGCCCTATTTTTAGGTGATTTAAGTCATATTAATTGAATGTTGACATCACCTTATTGCCTTAATCTGGAGGCGATCCAATAATAGCTCATTGTATCCCAATATCACCTCATCTTGAGGCACTCAACTGATTGAACCCAATGTCATGTTTGGCAGCTTCTATCCAATCCGTCCTAGCAATTCCAAGCTTATCGTCCAGTAATATTAGAATCATGACATTAACCCCTCCTTGACTGTACATTACGGCTCCTATTGCTTATATGGTTGGAGGAACTTTGCATGCTCTTGGTTAATGATCTGACCATTTGCAGGGTCCTTGATGGAATAAGCGTCAACCCCAGTTTTCTCTATAACTTTGAACGAACCAATCCAGATGTTGGCCAGCTTATGTTTCTGAAAAACCCATGTTGGTCTTAAAACAAACCATATCTCCATCTTGGAATTGAGCGAGGCCACTACGCCATACTTTATCAGCTGCCTGAGCCTTAATCTTTTTTGGTAAACTGCATGAGTAGGCTTCAGTTTGCAGTTTGATCAGTGTGTCTGCTAAGTTAGTCAAATAACGATGAGGATCCATTCCACCAGTATCCTCTATGCAGCAATAGAGCAGTGCCATAAGTGCAGGGTGCCACCCATACAATAGTTGGAAATAAATTTTCCCCGTAGCAGAATGGTAGCTAATGTTGTAAGCAAAGATGGCAGTGGAGAGGAGAGTGGTCCAATCAGAAGGTTGATCCATCTTCTATTTCTGAGTAAGTTCACCAAGGAACCATTAACTCGCTCAATCATTAAGTTAGATTCAGGGTGATGGGGGGTTGTCAAAACCCCATGGATGCCCATCAATTTTTTATGCTTAGGTAGAATGTGTGAAGTGAGTTCATTCCGTTATCAGTAAGGATGAACTGGGGAAAACGTGTCACTGAATTATACACTCCATACCAAACTTGGCCACCGTTAGCGCCCCCAAATTGCGTATTAGTCGCACCTCAACCCACCTGGTCAAGTGGCCAATTGCTACTAGGATGTATTTTGACTGGTTTGCTCCTGTTGGAAAGGGACCCACAACATTAATCGAAATGGTGTGTCAGGTGAAGTGTGGCTATACTAACCAGTATGAAGACTTCTGGCGGAACAGATTTTCCACTTGGCACTGGTGACAGGAGGAGATAGTATCAAGTACATCGAAGTATATGCTTTCCCAGTAATTCCAAGGCCACATTAATTCCATGGTCTTATGTACTCCACCATGTCCAAATGCTTGGTGTGCGCTCATAATAATAGTTGGGCAAGCAGAAGGTCTTGGGATATTTACAGTAGTGTCCCCTATCCACTTATACAATTCCCCATTTTTCTGGAACATATTGGCCCTATCAGGACTTTGGGGGAGGAGCTCCAAACCAATCTCTATAACAGGGCCCTGAAGCCCTCAGCGAGTTAAAAGGCCATCAAGGCCTAAAGATTAGCTAAAAACGGAAAGAAGATTAAGAGAAAATGGTGAATTTATTGAAAGGATTCTCGAGGTATTTGTATGACCTTGAGGGAATGGGAAGGAAAGGATCGGAAAGTATTGGCATTGATTGCCACCAACAAACAAACAAGTAATTTACAAGGAAATGGGCGCATCCTCGGCTTAAGTCACTGGTGCTAAATTTGAATAAAATAATAATAAATTATTGGGGCCAGTCCCTGATACTTCAGATTGGGCTTAACCCAATTTAATGGGGAGCCCAATCTGGCATCTGCCTGAAGGCGGGTCGCGACCCCCAGTTGGGGCTTCCCCCAATTAAGGGAAAATCCTGACAGAGACCCCTCCAAGCCTTGACTAGGGGGTCAGAGCTGAGGCTTGGCACCAGATCCAGCGGTGGGGAGGGATGGGCCAAGGTGGCCAGTGTGGACACAATGTAGAGATCTGGTGAGCATCATTAGGGAGTGGCCTCAGCATCAGCATTAGAGCTGGCATTGGTGTTGGGGCCGGCATCAGGATTGGCACCTGGCATTAGTGCGGGGGCCAGAATTGGCGTGAGAGCCAGAATTGGGAGGAGGTCCTGGCATTGAGGTTGGTACCCAGCATCAGCATGGAAGCCAGCATAGGCGCTGAGGCTGGCATCGGGGATGAAGCCCGTGTAACCTGGTTTGCCCTCTTGGGTCTGAGGCCAGGGACCGCCCTCCTCCGTCCATTTTTAGCTCTTGCTGAGAGCTTGGGTGCCCCCATAGTGAGCACCATTGTCAGGACTTTGGGTGAGGAGCTCTAACCAAATCCCTTATTAACAAGGCACCAAAGCCTCCAGCGAGTTAAAAGGCCATCAAGGCCCAAAGAAAAGCAAAAAACGGAAAGAAGATTAGGAGAAAATGGTGAATTTATTGAAAGGATCCTCGAGGTATTTATATGACCTTGAGAGAATGGGAAGGAAAGGATCAGAAAGTATTTGCATTGATTGCCACGAATGAACAAACAAATAAATTATAAGGAAATGGGCGCATCCTCGGCATAAGTTGCTGGTGCCAAATTCAAATTAATTAATAATAAATTAACAGGGCCGGCCCCCTACTTCAGATTGGGCTTAACCCAATTCAATGTGGAGCCCAATCTGACGTCTGGCTGAAGGCGGGTTGTGACCCCTAGTTGGGGCTTCCCCCAATTAAGGGAGAATACTGACAGGCCCTTATTCTGTCCAAAACCTTGATGACTGGGGGCGGTCCATCATCGTCCTTGCCACTAAGCATCTTATCAAACATAATACCACTCAGTTCCGCCATAACTGCAATCGTGGGTAATCTTGATAAACAATGATCATTCTGGTGTTTTACTCCAGGTTGATGAAGAAGTTCAAAATTGTATGCCTGCATTTTAAGAGCCCATTGGGCCAGACGCCCTTCCGGTTCTTTAAGATTTTGTAATAAGCGTATTGAGGCAGTATCTGTTACAACTTTGAATCTCACCTCTCTGCAATTACACCCAAAATTGCTTATAGGCATAGATCACTGTTAAGCGCTCTCACTCAGTCATGGTATAATTGCATTCATGTCTGTTCAAGTTAAAACTGTAATATGCTATGAAATGTTCTTCTCCTTCTTCATTTTTTTGGGATATGACTGCCCCTACAGTAAAAAGGGACGCATTTATCTAAAAATGAACTCTTTTTCAAAATGGGATAGCGTAACACCGGCGCTCTAGTTAATGCCATTTGAATCATATCAAAAGCGAGTTGCTGACGTTCCATCCATTCAAGCATAGTGTCCTTTTTTAATAACTCAAATAGCGGGCCCCCAATACAGCTGAAGTTAGGGATGAAGCGCCAGTAATAGATGACCATTCCCAAGAATACTGTATATCCCGCTTACTGGTGGGTGGGTTCATTTTTCAAATAGCTTCCACTTTGGCTGGTTGAGGTCTCAGCCCCATGGTATCAACCACGAATTCTAGGTACTCCAGCTGGTCCTTAATGAAATGACATTTTTGAGGTTTGATATAGATGTTGGCCTCAGCAAGCTGGCGGAATACTACTTCTAAATGGCAGAGGTGTTCAGAGAAGGTTTGGTAATAAACATTAATGTCATCAAGGTATACAAGGACGCATGACAGTTTTCAGGTCCCAAATAATAATGTCCATCGCCCATTGAAATGGATCCGTGGCGTTACACAGCCCTTGTGGCATCCAAGTTGGATGAAAAAGACCTTTGGGCGTGATTATGGCACATTTCTCCTGTTCCTCCGCTTACAAGTCAATTTGCCAGTATCATGAGATCAGGTCCATTGCTGAAAAAAACGAGCTCCCCTAGCTGATCCAAAGCGTCATCAATCCATGGTAAGAGATATGAGTCTTTTTTGGTGATTCTGTTGAGCTCTCAGTAGTCTATAATACATGGTTGGTGCCGTCCTTATTTTTTACAATCAGAACAGGCGAAGCTTATGGGCTCTTAGATGGTTTAAGCATTCCTTGCTCCAACAGTTTATTGATTTCTGCAGTAACAACTTCTTCCGCTGCTCTAGATTAGCGGATTGGCTGAGATCTGATGGGGGACGATCCCCAGTGTCCACTCAATGACTCACTCCTCAGGCGCACCCTAAATCATGGTCTTCAACAGCAAAAAAAATTATATTTTTGAAATAAAACTTCCACTAAATCTTACTGATCTTTCGTTAACCCCATTATGTTTTCATGTGGTACAACTGCCATTACGCCATACTGTGTTTTGTCAGGCAGACCAAATTCATCCAGTTAACCAAACTCATGTATCCTGATAGCCTCCTCAACTGGAATGAAATGGAGAATGCAACTACTTGGTATCAGCTGAATTGCATTGGTTTATCCTGGTGATTTGCTACCAAGACCTTAATTTCCCCATGCCCTGAGAGTATAATGCCAGGGGCCAAGTGGGGCTCGAGCCGTGATTGTTGGTAGGGCCCAATGACCTCCCCATATAGCCCGGCAGGCACTTCCACCCCTAACTCAGTTCTTATGATTTTTTGGTGCCCATAGGGAATATATATAGGGCCAGAGGCTCTAAGCGGTAGCCCTTAATATTCATAAATTTGGGTAGGAAGGGCCTGGGTCTTACTTTTTAATTGATAATAGTGAACCAAAACCACCCCATCACCATAAGCAAGATTAACGTTATTCATGTGTACAGGATCCTTTGGTATTCCGCTGGAAGTGAAGAAGATTGGGTTCCGCTGCCCCATAAATTCAAACTTCTCTGCAGTAATATCAACAACAGCTCCAAAGTGACGCATAAAAGCGGTACTGATTAACAGGTCATAATTATTGTTTGGTAACACTAAATCTGGGGCTAAAATGACAATTGACCCAAACTGCAAAGGTAGCGCACTGTATGCTCCTTCAGAGACTGTGCTTTCTGAGCCTGCGGTCCCATAAACCATACGATGCTCTACATCAGGCTTTAATGCTAACTTTGACACCAACTTTGAGGACACTATGTTGATTGGGGCACCTGCATCAATTATTGTGCAAACTCAGGTTTTTGCTAAAACATTGTCACATTAAGTACACTTAGAGTAAGATGCATCTGAATTTTTAAACATGTACATCTAACAGATCTCTTTTTCCAAAAAAGCTCATAATACCCTTCCCCACTTTAGGGTATTTTTAATAATAGCGTCCACAGGGAAGGCTGCTTTTACTCCTTTCAAAAGGAGTGCATTAGCTAATGGATCTGGTTCATCGGTAGGAAGGTATTCAAACAATTGGCAAGTATAATGTTTTAGGTGCTCCTAAAAGCCTTCTTCCACCATTTACATTAATTGCGTTTGTGTCAGCACATTTACCCATCCAACTGGCTGCTGGTATAGAAAAGCGTCATCATACTAGGAAACATCCGCTAACTGTGCAGGAATAGGTTCAGGCGGGACGTTTTAAATCAGAATAGCGGTATGTAGAGAGTCCCTTCTCTACTCCGCTCTGACTTTTCCCTTGAATATACTGCTCCTACAGTAGGTACTGAACTCGATGATTATGACAACTCCTAGCCAGGTGCCCAGGGCAATCTCACAAAAAGTAATTAACCCTATCAAACCTGCGTCCTTGACTGTTGTAAAATGGGCCACCCTAAAAGGTGGATTGGTATTGAACGTGTAACCAGGCCCATCCCTGTAGGTGAACTGCTGTTGGCAACTAGGGCGAAAGCGAGGCTTATTATGATAATAAGACCAGGGAATACAAACTGAGCGCTGAATAGGGAGAGATAATTCCTTTGAAAAAGCAGGGCTAGCAGCGAAGGCGATCAGTTTCTGCTCTATACTGGGTGGAGGATAGGTAGCGGATAATTGGCGTAGAATTTGAACAAATTTAAGCAAAGGTATGTCAACCTCTAAATATGGAGCCAAAGCATTAAAAAGCTCTCAGTATGGTTTCACAGCAGAGGTCAACGCTATGCTTATGTCACGTTCAGTTAAAACTCCTGCCCCAATTAAAACATGGGCTTCTGCTGAGAATTTATCAGCAAATGCAGTGAGGGTCTCATTATGTTGAAACCCAATGGTAAAAAACTCAGCCTTCCGTTGCGCCATTTTTGAAGTTCCTCATTACAACCACAGCACAGTATTTTTCACCTGTTGATAGGTAATTAAACTGTTAGGAAGATATCAAGTAACTTGGTCGGTGCTTCCAACATACAAAGTGGAAGTTAATAATTTGGCTTTACAATGATCTGAAGCTCCTGCTAGTGCAAACTCAAATCGTTTAAAGAATCTATGGATGTTTCCATCACGTACTAATGGAGGCAGCTTGTCAATGCAACATTATTGCAGAAACTCCTTTTTCTATTTAAGCACAGCGTCTTGGGCAAGCTTGAGTTCTGTATCTTCAACAGTTGCAGCGTGTTGAGATGATTTCTTAGTAAAGCAAGCCAGATACAACATGCAAGCAACTGAGGAACCCTTGTCAGTCTATGTGATTGATCAATGGACCCCTGTAGTGTAAACAACTGTTATAAGATTGGCGTTTTTGTTGAGATATGAAGTAATCAATATTGCGCAGTGTTCAACCCACTGGGCAATAGGACCAACGATATGAGGATCATTGTCCTTGAAACACAAGAAATAAACTTTATTATCAATATGGAGCACTTGCCCCCACTATACTTCTTTATTAATAATAAACACGCTATTATTGTTGTTTCGCCTGCTCTAATCTATTAACAATATAACCTCCTTGATCATCTCATCCCGCTTGTGTTATAGTGACTTCGGATGGTACCTCTTTCATGGCTTAATAATTCACTCCGCTGTATCTCATTGGATCCACCATTCTTCATTCATTTATTCATGATCACCCAATTCTGCCGATTTCCCAACAACTCAATATAGTCTCATTCTGAGGCGCTCAAATTAATCATACTCATAACAACCTGGCTGATTCCATACATTCTTCCATATCAACTTAGGGCTTATTGTCCAGTCATACCAGAATCTTGACAACTGGTTTTTCTGGAGATGGTAGCAGACAAAATCTTTAAAGCCAGATCTTTATATCGAAAAGTTTTTTAGCTATACCTCTCATAATCACTTAGGAGCTATAAGGGAAACTTGGTTTAACATGATTGCACTTTAGAGGGCAATTGGGAATTCTACCATACAAGGCTTAGAAGAGGGCCATTTTTATAATCTGATGGTAACTAATTTGGTAGGCTAGAACTATATTAGGTATATACTGTTGCCAATTTAAAGGATTGGTTGTGGCCATTTTAAAAAGTTGAGGTAATGTAGCATTCACTTGCTTGACCACCCATTGGTTCCTAGATGATAAAGGATGGTTTCACTTGATTATTTCCCATAAACTCGCTATTCTTGCCTATCTATGATTGAAAGATATGTACATTTTAATTAAGTAATCTTAAATAAAAAACCATGTTGGGTGATGATACAATTATATAGAAAATAAGTTATAGCTTTTTTTCAAAGCTGAGTAAATGGATATAGCCTCAATCCATTTTATTAGATGTTTTATGGCTAAGATGAGGTTAAGTAGCCATTGGATGCTTAAGGCATAGGGCCCACATCAAAACTTACCATATGATAGGGTTCATATGGTGGAACACTGAGTATTGAGATAAGTGAGTAGGTGTAAGGAGAATTCTATAAACTCCCCTGTTCCCAGCGTGGTAGTGCTCAGTGCACAGGCCCAATGCCAGGGAACTAGCCGTTAGAATAAAATCACTGTTGCCCAGCAGAGGGTGCTGGAGCAATAATAACTCAAGCAAAAGCAAGCTATTGCTAAGATAAAAACTTAACCCAAAATGACGTGGTGCACTAAGGGAGAAATGGGAAACGTCACAGGTTGGAGGGAACCTGGGAGAACCAATGGCGCACTAGGTGATAGCTTAATCATATATAAAATGTTGTGGTTAAGGTAGCGTGAGACCTCGTTGAAGGGGTCCACGCACAGGATCATTTGGAATACCATATTAATAAAAAATGGTAAAATGGGTAATTTTTATTTGGGAAGTCAACCACAAAGAGTGTTGTTAATGGGAAACAAAAATTAAACAACACTTGGGAATAAGGGATTTGCTGAAGTGGTCCCAAGAACTGACCCACCAAAAAGCCAACACTACCATCTGAATTGGTTGAATATGCCAAAACTGACTTCACTCAAGTGAATGATTGAGATTGGATCCAACCTGAACGCATTGTTTCATAAATGGAATGAGTTTTGAAACCCCGTTCTTTGTTTAACTGAATGGAACCATCTTCATTAATTAGATAGACCATCCAATTTAATGCCTGGGCTGACGTAAGGGGCTGGGCATTTGGCACATCACTAGTACTAACCTGAGTATATTTTGCTTGTACCCGGCGTTGGTGCAGTGTATGCCTAAGGTCATGGAGGGCCTATAACGATACCTTCTGGGACTCTTGGCGCCAGCCTTATCCTTAAAGTTGGTCCCCACTATGATGTCATGTGACCATGACAGTAGCGTCAGCCTGACTTTTGCATACTATTAGATACTAAAACAAACCTTTCTTTAAAGGGAGCATCCTACCCAGTAGCGCTGGGTTTAAACCTTTGCAGATTTTCTAATTTCCTTCATGGCCAACTTGCGGATGTCCTTCTAGAATAACATCCAAATTTTTAGAATTTCCTACATAAGGTATCCATTGAGCTGATGTTATTTTATGAAGGTTACCATCCCATATCTGAGTGTTTATCAAAATTTTCTCTAACTCTTTTTGGTTTGTGAGGGACTCATTTTTCCATAGTTGAGGCTGGCTTAGAAGACTATAGAATCAATCTTCATCAGGTTAAATAGGGTTAGAATATGGAACCTTGAAAAAAATTTTATGTTTTGATAAATTGACCCTGGGATATGGACAATAGAGTAATTGTAATATTAAAGTTGTAAAGCCCATTAGGCCAAACGCCTGTCAATACCTTTTATCAGCTGGAGCCATTAAACGAGGCATGATTGGTGATTATAGTGAAGTAGGCTCCTAATAAATAAGGTTGAAAATATTACGACTATTAAAACGCCAGACAATCTCATTCTTTCACACTGTAGCTGCTTTCAGCCTTTATCAAATTTTCTGCTGTAGTATGCAATGGGATAGTCACTAAATTTATAGTGTTGAGAAATTACAGCTCTAATATAAATGTCACTAGCATTGGTAAAAGAAAACCTTTCTATAAAGTTGATTTGTATAAGAATAGGAATGGGTCAGAGAAGCTCACAATATATTAAAGGACTGTTGCTGCTCTTCTTCTCACTGGAAATGTCCTCCCTTCTTGAAAAAATATAATAAGTGTTTTGATGTATATGCAAAATGAGGAATGAATTGGTGATAATATTGATCATTCCAAAAAAGGCTTGTGCATCTTGAAGGTATTTAGGCGGTTACATTTTAGAGATGGCCATAGCTTTGTCATCCATTGGGATATTCCTTCTGTACTTTTCTTATGTTCTAGAAAATTCATTTATTTCTGTAAGAAAGATCATTTAAAATTATTAGCTTCAAAGAAGTTTTTATAGTCACTCTAAGACATTACTGGCTGTATTTGTGATGACGAACAAGCTGAAATCGTTGCTCCTTGATCAAGCATTGACAGATTGACTCTCAAACCAGCACAAACGGAACCTTATCCTGAAGGCACTGAAACTAGATTCAATCAGGAAGCATCACGCGTACAAGAATTGATGGAATCAATTTCAGAAATCCTGTCCCCGCTTCCCAAATCACAATAGGCGCCGCCCCCACCGCTGTGATCATGAGTATGACAAAGCAGAATGAGGGCGCCATCCAGGAGGTTGATCTGGAAGGCAGTAAGTGATCCTGATCTTACAGGGCCATTAAGGTCCCTGAGGCACCATGTCCCCACACGCCCTATAAATATTGACGCTTTCTAAAATTTAAAGTATTCTATTTTCTCTCCATCTTTTCGTTTTTAGACCTCTCTGATAAAGATTAAGCTCTGAACCCTTTTAAACTTTGGCGACAGTCAAGAGAACAGTTACACCAAGATTCTCTATGATGTGCTAGGTGGGAAATAAATCTTCGTGAGAAGGTAGTTATTCAGTTGAGAAAAAATATCATATATAATCGTTTTAAATCTCCTAGTGAGCCCATACATTGTTTTCATAATGTAGCAGGGCGTTGAATAGCCCCTGTGGCATCTATGTAGGTTAACACAGCACTTCTTTAGAGATGAAGGCACATTTTTCATGATCTTTTTGGGATAGTTCAGCCTGCTAGTAAATTTTGCCAAAATTTCCAAAAAAAATTTTCTGATACCAAAATTAATTGAAAGAATCATCACTATGAGGTAGAGGGTAATTATAACACAGAGTAATGGAATTTAGTCATCAATAGCCCATAACAACTCGATGTCTTCCTTTTTTTCCAAATAAATAGCAGAGTAAAGGCTCAAGGGCTTTTTGAGGGTACCAATAGGCAAGCCTCTAATATATGTTTTAACTAAGTGTACCTGAGCCTCCACTACTTTAGAATTTATAATGAGCTTTAAAAGGGGGATGATCCTCAGTTTCTACTTGGTGAATTACCTCAGACATTTTCTTATAATTTCTGGGTCCTTTGTAGAAGATATCTTCATATCCTTCTAAGAAGGCCACATATTGCCATTAATCTGGGTGAGATTGTTCCCAATTTTATTCAACTAAGGCAATGGGTGTCGTGGACTAATCCCTAATCTTTTAGGATGCCAATACTAATTACATCAATGATTTGTTTGATATGCAGATCAATAAATGAGCGCTAACCAACTTTAAAGGAGCATGGAGTGTCTGATAGGTAAATTTTCTAAAGAGTGGAGATGGACTATTCATAGGCAGGGTCCAAGATCCCGTGGCAGGTCTAGGCTTCCTTATTTGAGGGATTAGGGTGTCCATACAACTCTAGAGCACGTGTAGGGGGAGTATGAATTTTAGCATGAGAGTCGACCACTGCTTGGTAACCAGGAAGTATACTATAGGAATGGGGGCATAGAGCAGTATTCTCCTTGGCATCCACTTCTTCAGGAGCAACTTTGTTTTAAGACCCAAGACTTGGAACATTCTATCTTACAGAAAGAGGTGTGAAACTCAATAAAACAGGTACACTTCAATGGGGCCCATTAGGTTTGTCAGGATTTTAAGTGATAGCAGGATCCATTATTACAGGAGATGAAGATACTGCTCTTTAGTGTTAATTATACAGTTTAATTCTTTTATTTATTTGAGGCAAGCTGACCAGGGGACAGACATTACCAAACTAGAGAAAGAAAGTATTGACATGAAAACTGAGCAGGGTTAACTCCATCATAGAAAGATTTTCCACCTCTGGAATGGGAAAAAAATTTCTGGTTACGTAATGTGTAAGTTTTACATTTTATTAGACCTACTAACCGCCAATATCTTCCTTTGGCTGGCACCCTGATCGATGTGCAAAGGGTGGGGAAATCAAACCTGCAACCTTCAGCTTGGTAGCCATACGCTCTACTGACTCAACTTATACCCCCTTATACAGTTTAATTTTTGCATTATATGAACTACAATGAGTAATGTTATAATTATTATTTTCCAAGGCAAAGTATTGGCCATAATCAAAAGTTTACTATAGCTTAAGTGAAGGGCAGAATATGCTCTGATCACTTTAGTGGGCTGAGCTTCCACTATTCCATATTTGCTTTCAAAGATTAAGTCAGGAGACATTTTGATTTTCTGGATAAGTCAGGAAGATATAACGTCAAATAAGGATCTGGTAGCAATTATAGCAAAACTTAAACTTTATGGAATACTACTTAAAATATACAACTGAGGTAAAAAGTGTGACTTAAAGGCTAGGAAACAGTCATTCAATACTTGCAACTAGGCTATAGGAAGAGTTTTTTTAGTCCAAGGTCGAGGTTTTTAACTTAGTTGAAGGGTTTGTTAATTAAAGCTTGTCTATCACTAGAGAAGCTGACTGTAAGAATCTGTTTTGAAAATTGATCAATGTAAGAATAAGAAAGCTTAAGGTCATTATTGCCTTGAGTAGATGCCGGTATGTTGACTTCAGCTGGTGTGGATAATATGAACAACCAAAAGTACTAGTCATAGAGATAAAAATTTGGAGTGCTTGGGTTTTGTCAGCTGAGATAGCCTTTTTTCCTAATCTGACTAACCTTTTGGTGCATTTTTCTAGCAGAGTCAAAAACAGGTGTTCAATTGTGTTCAGGAATTTTGCAATAACTGCAGTACAGTTTGGATACAGGAAATTCTGTAGGCAATACCACTAAAACTTAGGGCCAAGTCTTGTGGTTTAGACAAGGAGGCCTGGCAGACTTGAGCATGTATACGAAGTAAATTCCAAAAAGCTTCTAAAATATGCAAGAGGGACGTTAGGTTGAGCTTTAAATCCATAAGGTAAAGCTGGATGATGGGAATAGTTTTGAATGCCAATAAGGCAGCAGTAATAGCTTTGTATAAGGTAAGATGATTTCTTGCACTTAAGTCTTGGGCGTCAAGGTAAAACCTGTAGGAGAAACCATTGAGGTATTCCCCATGATTGAAATTGAATCCCATAAATGATTACTACTGGTTAAAATGGATAAATCACTCCTGAAATCCTAGATCAGGGCAGCCTTTGCGTCATTCCAGGTGGGCAGGTCATTAAATATGGTACCATTGTGTCCTGAGCTACTTGATTGAGGCAGTTGGTTAGGCGCTTAAGCCGTTGGTAGTCAATCGCTTCCTCCATTTCATTTTCTTAGCAATATAATAAGAATAAAACACTTTTATCTCCCAAGGCATATTTGTCCTTGAAGGAGGTTTGAACGAGGTACTTAGCAGGGTTGGCGGATGGACAACATGTATTAACACTGAAGGTGATCCTTCAGCTAAAGAGAAAATGGTATTATGGAATATTTTTTAGTATATAGGGCGTCCATTTGACTTTCACAGATCTTTTACATCTTCAATAATAAATCAACTTGTTCATGGGTGGCATGAAGGACAATTTGGGTGCAAAGAGTTGGGCCAACTGATTTATATTACTCTTTATACTGGTAGTTGTGTTCTAAAGCTCAAGTTGATGTTGTTCTGTAGTGAGAATTCACTTCTCAAGCCCTGTACTAAGGCTAGGCGGGCAACCAGAGTTTTAAATCAATTGTATGGGAGCTTAAAGAACTTCAGAATGAATAGACACCATATCCTGAGAGATTTTCAAACTATGTGCGATGGGTCCTAGTTAGATGTTGAGACATTGAATTTTCTGGATTCACGATTTTAGCTGATATTCAGGGATCTTCACCCAGTACTAGGCATGGGAGGGCCAGGAGGCCCAGAGGCCCTCGTTGGCCAAGAGTTCCATTGCACCCAGGTGGTCTAAGAGCTCAGGCTTTTAGGACTTTTAGGTCAATCAGCCTAAACCACATTTTAGGTGGTCCAGAGAAATAAGTATCAACCTGGGTATCCCAGATATTGTAAATGATTTCCTTAAGGTACCAGTTGCATTTGTCCATGGAGGCTCTCAAGTTATCAATCTAAATTTGCACTCTTGTGGTATTATCTCCACAATTGGTTGTGTATAACAACTTCTAACTGGATAAAGCGATTGGATAGTTCCAAATAAGTGAATCTAATGATTCCTTTATCAGGAAGTGTTAACACAACCTGCATCTTGTTTATGAGTTAAAGGTTCTATAACATGGCATTTTTGATTCTCACCGCCAAAGATGGAGGCAGAGTGGTAAAATTGGAGGAATTGAGAGTTCAATGTCTTTGTAGCTGCAGATGTCTAAGAAGTTCCTGATGTTGGAACCTAGATATATGAAGCAGATAGTAAAGGGTGGGATGAACAAATTGACAAAAGTAGCACTTTAAATGCCTAACCCTGACCTGATCACTGTCAAGTGTGGAACTAGTTGTAAACCCATCATAGATGTAAGTACCACAAGTGCTCATCCTTTGTTTGCTCATTTTCCAAAAAAATTCCACCTGTCTGGGAAAAGTTCAAGGTAACCAAAGCCACCAGTGCAAGGATCTTTATATCCTTGGTAAACTAACTTGTAATTAAGGGAAAAACTCTTTAATTGGTGGAATCCATGAAGTTTTAAACAATGGTAGTAAAAACTTTTTGTACTAGAAAAAGAACATCTTAGGGTGGTTAGACTGGCAGGTAAAACTACTTCCAAACTAGTGCAGGTTTTAAGTTAAAAAACCTGTACTGGCCAGAAAAACTCTCGGTTTGATATTTTTGTCCCAAGTCAACCCACCTCAAATATTTTTTAAGAAAAGAACATCAAAGTGTATTTTTAAAACAATATAGGGAAAATCAGGTATTTATAATTTTAACGATTGTTAAGTGCTTTTGAGCCAGAATCTAAATTGATTTGCTATTAAGGGGTTCTGCAGCATCTTGTTAATTGGTCATAGTATTAGCCTTTAATTGTTTGTATTATATTAGACTCTGACATTGAAAGTTTTCAAATTCACTAGAAAGAGTATGATCCAACAGGGATCTTGATTGATCATTAGTATTAGATTTCAATCACCGTTAATAAAGGTAATTGATTTGTTTCTTGGAGATAATCCCTGATGACTGTATTAATCAAACTATGGGATTTTTCAGGAATCCAAACATAGTTCAGTATGTTTCTAGTGACAATCAAACAAAGTTGACCTTAACCCTTTTGCTTCAAAATTCGAAATCATAGCCAAATTTGAAATTTTTAGGAGATATTAAAAATAGCCGCTTGATTGAGCCAAAGCTTACCAAGTTCAATGCCATTGACGCCTGCTTCCCCAGTTTAGGGTCGTGGTGTGCCGCCATCTAGCATAGTTGACCACCACCAAAGCACACCTGGGCTAGCTCTTCTAGCCCCTACTGTGACTGGGCGTTATGTCCCCCCTTGAGATTTGGCCCAGCCATCTAACAAGCTCACAAGCGTTGCTCCAGACCCCTTGGTGCCCCCTTGGAGCAATTTGCATTTCATCCTCCATGCCAAATATGGGAATATCGTCCCATATGTGAGCACGGCCATCATCAAAATGGCCACAGAGGTATACAAACCCGCCGGATTTATTGATTTTATCCCCTTCAAGAAGTATTTCAATATTGGCTTCTGCTCTGAAGCTGATTCAGTGCAGCAGCCAAGCTGCATTTGTTTCTAAAAGATACCCTCCACACCGTTTGAACCCAGCTCCTAGATGAGGCCACTTTAGTCCAGTTTGTCGAGTTGCCCTCATATCTCTCCCCTGAACGCCTTTGCCACGAGCTCATGGATAATTTGGCCATTTATGGCACAGACAAATTCTGCAGTTTGTGGTTCCATATGGGGCAGATTATCTGGCAGGACCTTTCGCCTTTGAAATGATCTATTCATTTTATTTCAAAACCCCCTTGTAATTCCTCCCACACCATGATCAGAACCATCCCTGATCACCCTTTCAGGCATGTGTCAAATAGCTGCACCTTTTGACCCTTGTTCTTTGAGCTTGACCACTTAAAGTGCAAGTGTACTACAGCTTGTACCTCTGCTGCTTCCATCGCTCCTCCCTCCAGTGTTTGTTTGATGGCCATTTTGCCCTAATTTTTCATAAGGGGCTCAATCCTCCAGCCCCAACCTTAGAAAATTCTGATGCTGTTTTTTAAGGTGGAAGCTAATTAAAATAAAAGTTTAAAAATTTGAACAATTTGACTGGATTATGAAAATCTGAGTTGGTGGCTGAGATAATTTCAACTGAGCTTCCATAGTTGACTGTCTGCAACCATTTAGCTCCTACCAACACTCTGATTCTGTTGGCTGACCCATCGTTGGCCAAGTATAATCTATTTAAATGTCTCAAAAAGTAATATTGATAGAAACTGGCCGTTTAATGTAAATCCAGAGTTTGCTTTGGAGGAGTTTTTATTGACCCTCCTGATTCATGCTCTCGTTGTTTCCATGCAAACCCTGGTTTTTCTTATTATAATTTAAACAAAATAGCTGTGGAGGCCGCAGCTGCCCCTGGCAACACCCTACTTTGCAGATTCTTCATGAGCAATGGAACCTGTCATGGAGGATAACCCTATCCCAAACTTCCCTCATGATTTTGATGAAGATGCAAAATACATAATTGAAAAGCTAGCTTGTGGAGCGAGCTGCAAATGCATCAGTGTGGCAAATACTCCTTTTGACCATAACTATCCCCAAACCTGACAGCACATCAAGTCATTCACTTGTGTGCCTGCTATCATCACTTTCACTGAGCATAAACTTGCTCAATGTGTTGAGGCAATTGGACACCGCCAGCCTCATAATGAAGAGAACCAACAACTATACCCCCTTATGCCACATGTATATGATGCTCTTACCCCAATGTTGTCCGCCATGGTCCACTAGCTAAAGCAGGCGCCGGACAAAAAGTTTTTCCAAAGCTTCCTCACCATCTGATATGGTCTCCTAGGCTGATAACTTTGGGGCTGTATTACAAATTTTTAATTTTAATAATTGCTTTATTTATCATTCACAAATAAAGATGCATGGCAGATCCCCTCTTTGGTTTGGGTACCACTAGTGCTAAAAAACTAAATTTGACCTCAGAGGTTACCAAAATTATGAAGGAGTTTTACTGAGAAGCAGTATTTGCATCTGAACCTACATCTGATTATCAAATTCAACGGGAGGCATTAATTAGGCAACAACAAAAGGATAAATCTTTGGATCAGAAATTTACATGAATAAATGAGAAAGATTATAGTCATGAGATACTAAGGGACACTTGACGTTGTGTACCTGTAAACCCTATGATTATTAGAAATTTAACTAAAAGAAGAATCCTGAATCATTTTTTCTTTCCCATAACCATAAAATTAGTTAATATGATTTAATTTGAACAGCAATTTTTGATAATCACACAGGAAAGATGGGCGTATTCAACAAAAATCAATTAAACTGGGTGAAAACTGTAACAGGCAATGGACAAAATGGTGCACCAAAGGGCAAAAAACGCCCTGGAGGGGGACCGGGAACCAATGCTGCCAAGAAACCAAAAATTGAGCCACCTCTTAAGTTTGTGGAGTTTACCATGAAACACAACCAGTACATGGAAATCCAATAAAACCAACCCCTTCTAAAGGTAGAGAACGGGCTCTGACTCTACCTAGGGATTGAGTCACCAACTCTGTGGGAAAAAGTGTGCGAGGTATAGGCCTCCCTCTTCCCATATACGAAGTGTATGTGAACATGAAAAGAGTCCCACACGGCTGGGTCAATTTGGGCTTTGAGACCAAAAAAGATGCAGATGCTGCCACAAAAGTATGCGTTAAAGCTTCCCTCCCTGAGGGCAAATAAATTATGCGCTCCATGTGCACCAGATGGAATAAAGCAAACAATCTGTTCATCTCCTTTGACTAACTCCCCACTAACCTCCCCTGTAAGCAAATTGAGGAGGAGCTCCGAGATGTACTTAAACACTATGGAGATATTAAACAGTTAGAAGTACAAAGATTCTAATTGATGCCAAAACTGTGCACAGAAAAGGCAATTGCCACAATACACTATACCTCAAGGTGGCCACAGATCTCACAAGAATCCCTCATGTAGCACAATTTCACCTCCCATATGGAAAGGTGTCAGAACCATACCACGTCACAAAGGAACATGCACCACCAATATGCAACCACTGCACCACATTTGGGCACAAGGAACATGCATGACTAGTGAAGGAGGGCATCATGGCCCCAAATTCTGCGATGATTCCATGGACGAAAATGATGCAGAATTTAGCAAAATGATAGATGCCAACCACGCCTTCCAATGGGGAGAGGATGGGCACTACCTCATCATAGACTAGTAACACCCAAAGCACGCAAAATGCTGCAGAAGGCTTGCAAGTGGGAAGCAGCCAAGGCGGCATCACTCGCAGCCTCTACCATTGACCCCAGCAAAATTAAGAAAGACATTTAGGAAATCAGCCAGCCAACCAAGCAAAACATCCTGCCCAAGCTGAGGAGGATATGGAGGAAATTATCTGAGTCACCTAATCAGAGCAGTACGCCCAAAATGAAAACCTTCTCAACAACGCAATTGAATTACCATATGAAATCAATCAAGAGAAATTAGCAGAACAATACAGCTCCACTATGGGTGGAAAAGCGGGACCTACACAGTGCATTCAAAAAGTTCTGGGACTAACGTTTTAAAGACACAAATTTACAAATAAATAAACTTTCTTTTATCATAATTTAAACGTACAACCTTTCCCTCTCTATACATATTTATATTGCTAAAACAATTGTTAAAAAGTATGCACATAGTTCCTATTTTGTATAACCATGTTTAAACCAGCTGTCACATTCTTCTGATTTGTCTCTACTTTATCAAAAGGATTAACCTTCAGTGCCACCTTCAGATTATAGTTATCCACCCTATTCACCAGATTTGGCTCTGTCTGACTTCTTTCTGTTCTCTAATCTGAAGGTGGCACTGAAGGTTCATCCTTTTGATAAATTAGAGACAATTCAGAAGAATGTGACAGCTGGTTTAAACATGGTTATACAAAATAGGAAACATGTGCATACCTTTTAACAATTGTTTTACCAATATAAATATGTATAGAGATGGAATAGTTGTATGTTAAATTATGATAAAAGAAAGTTTGTTTATTTGTAAAGTTATGTCTTTAAAACGTTAGTCCCAGAACTTTTTGAATGCACTGTGTAATTCTCCAAAGTTGCACCCCAAAACTACATAAACAAATCAGTGAACCAGCCCAATTCACCAAGGGTCACAAGTGGAAGAATATGCCACAGATTCTAAAAACCGAAATTTCTATGATAAATTGACACAAGATATGGAATCAGATGATGCCACAGAATATACTGGCCCTATGACATGAAGCAGGACCAGTAATAAGTGCATTGGGTGTGGGCCAGCGCCCTCCCAACCGCTCCTGAGGCCCCGCAGGCACCTCAGTGACAATAGGGATGCTAAACATCGTAGGGGACAGGGCTCATACATCCTAAGCCAAAAAGCTGGACTTCCTGCAAAAACCCCCTGTAGATATATTGGCCATCTAAGAAACCCACTGTCTACAGATGAAGAAGGATATTGGTCAGCCAGGGTCTAACCATCCCTATCAGGATGGACGACACACTGTGAGTCGTTGTCAGAAATAAAAAATAACTAAAGATTACAAAATCCACCTCATATCTGCATGGGTGAATCGTGGCTACAACAGTTGCAAACCAAGAGGACATGATTTTGATATCAAGCATCTAAACACTGTGCACCACAGCTGAGAGGAAACAATTCCTCAAAACCATCCCAACACTCGCCCTCCCACCTGATACCATTCTACTGGGTGACTTCAACTGCTAGGATACCTCCAACACGGACCAATAGCCATGTTAGGGGATACCCACCAGGGCACAAAGAATTCTGTGCAATAAAGGCATCCCTAGGCCTATATTATTTCCTCCCCCCAGGTCACCACTCCTTCACAACATGACTACCCCAACATATGCAAGGGAACGCTCATCTCAATGAGCTGCATCAACTACATCCACGCACTGAAAACCTACCACTTAAACATTTCCAAATTTGAAACAAAAAGATTGATTTCTCTGACCACCAACTTGTCTCGGTGCATACCACCAACTTGAACTCCCAAACAGGCGTTGACCTGGAGGAGCTACATTTGGAAACATAAAATTGCCCAAAATATCATACTGGGTAACACAAGGCCATAAACCCCAGAATATACAATTCCATTAGTATCAGATCCCATCAAATCCTGGACAAATTTCAAAACTAAACTAATAAATAAAACTCACCACATCGCCTTGCATAAGTAAACCGCTGACACAGCCACAATAAGGCACAACTTGGTGAAGCTGGACCACCTCGAGCTCAACATCCCAAAGTCTGGCTACAGCCCCAACTGGGGAAACAAATGGGCGGAAATATCAGCCTACCTAAATGCTCTCACTTTTGAACACTAGCACAGAATCAAAATATCAAGAAAAAGTAAGTTCATAAAAGAAGGCGAAACCTGCTCAATGTACTTCTTCCACCAATTTCACTCTCGCAGCAACCAACTCACATGCACATAGGTCTGAAAAAATTGATGGCACTGTGGCAACTGACCCAACGGAGGTCAAAACAGAAGTACACCATTACTACACTGAACTATATTGTGACCCCAGAAAGACCCCCCAAAAAATTAAAGATTTTATACACACTGCCAGAATACAAAGCACTCCGCTGGACTAAAACCTCCTAAACATAATAACAAAGGAGAAACTCTTGGACACAGTTTGCAGTGCACCTCTTAGGAAATGACCAAGGCCTGATGGGATACCCTACAAATTTTATAAGAAATATTTCAAGAAAATCGCCCCCTCCTCTTAGCATCCATGAAACAATGCCTGCTGGAGACACGTCTCCTACCTGGCGGCTCAGACTCCTATGTCATAGCCCTGTAAAAAAAGGGTGACAAATTTCACTTGAACAACTGGCGCCCAATTGCACTCTCTAACACAGATACAAAGCTACTTACAAAAATTTTAGCATTCAGATTAGCACGTTAGCCTCCAAGATCCTGTCTCCCAATCAAAGTTGGGCTCATACCAGGGCGCTCAATATGGACCAATATACACTCCGTCGCCAACATAAGTCAATCCAAAACATCTGGATCCCTGGTATTCCTATACCAGGAGAAGGCATAAACCTCGTTAGCTGGCCGTGCCTGAAGGATTGCCTAAGCGCTTTCAAACTCCCACCCAGATTCATAAAATGGGC
Organism: Massospora cicadina; assembly: GCA_022478985.1. Classification (NCBI taxonomy): domain Eukaryota; kingdom Fungi; phylum Entomophthoromycota; class Entomophthoromycetes; order Entomophthorales; family Entomophthoraceae; genus Massospora; species Massospora cicadina. The sequence continues at coordinate 186,266 of JAKSZP010009227.1, forward strand.
GATGCTCCTTACAGAATCTGCATCCATGGCTGTATGTGGCCCTGGCTTTATAACCAACAAGATCACACCATGCATAGGTCTCAAACAAGGGATCTCATCTGCCCACTGCTGTACAACTTCAGCTTTGATCCAATAATTTGCGTTGCTAACGCAAGCCTTATGATCATAACTGCACAAGACTAATCACCAGTCAAGATACTGGCCTTTGTGGATGACTGCGTGACAGGTATAGCTAACAACAATGATGCCCAAGAGCTGTAACGCACCCTAGAGGAATACTCCATGGTGAGCAACGCATTGCTCAACAAAAGGAAAATGGAAATAATCCTCACAGGAAAGTATACCAACAACTGGGCTACAACACCAAACCTCACAGCCCCCCACAAAGGAACAACTCCCTCATCCTCCCTTTGCATCACCTCCTTCAACCAACCATGTCCGCCACCTTGGGGTTTGACTGGAGACAGGAGGGTACGCCAACAAGACAATGGAGAACAACCTACTACAGCGGATGACCAACTGCGTAGCCTCCCTTAATGGAAGATCCCCAGGATTAACGAGGCAATTAACAGTTGCCAACTCACTCATCCTCCCAATGCTGTGGTTCCCTCGCACATGCAATATCATTCTCACCTACTTTCATATCATCAATCCGCGCGCTTATCCTGTGATGGCTGTGGCCTGGGACCTGGCCACCTGTACTGGTGGAAACACTCTTTGGCCCACGCTCCAGTGGAGGCATGGGCCTAATGGACTTTGAGGTCCACGCCAAACATATACTGGGCACCTGGATAAAGGAAGTCCTTGCCCCACACCTCCTGCAACAACACTGGTCCAGAGCAGAGGGGGCCAACTTTGCACAGGCGCTAAAACTATCAAGCCCACACAACCCTTCCAGCCTGCTCACATACCTCGCAAAACACCCCACTGCAGTGGGCCCTCATGGAACTCCCCCACACTTCAAACACCTCCTCTGCACCATTTGACACATGGGGTGGTCAGTCACACTCACAGGCACTGTTCAGGGAAGGGGCAGGCCCAGAGCCCACTTCACGCTAAGGAACCCAGAGGGCAACCTCCAGAGGGACACACACGAGGTGGCCCAAAACATAGCAAAAATTGACTACCTGGATGTACTAAACTTTCCTATATGACATAACAACGTAGAGGCAATATGGAGGCTAACACACCATCCGCTCCTCCAGCCAAGGGTAAGAGCTAACACCTGGCGCTGCTTCAGAAGAATTTATAGAACAGCAGATCGCTCCAACTCTCCCCATGTGGAGTGTGCAGTGTGTGGAGAGGATGGCACCCTACACCACCGCCTTGAAGAATTACCCCCATCAAGAGCCATATGGCGGGAAGTTGCGCACCTGCTTAGGATCCAAAATAACCAAAAAAATATTTCCAGGAGCCTCCTCGCACTCCAACTCAAATCTCCAATACCACCTACCATCCACTTCCTAATAGTATCCATTGCGATGTGGACAATCCACACCGTTGCTTTAGATGCATTAAAGGTTATTGTACCAACCATCTATGGGATAATCAGCAGATTCCACGTTACTCTACTAGAACACTTCTGAGAATGGCTTTATGGATACATGAAGCTGAGGCAACATAGGCTTATAGGGACATGGTTCCCAGTATGGTTTCTACACACGGACCCCTTCCCCCACACCTGCTCCATAACAGGGGAAACCCCTCAGAGTAGCGTACTCAACCCCCCCACACCTGGCGGTACCAGCTGGCAACGGAGGTAGCTCGTCTACTCTGGGTGCCTAATTCAGATCCACTTTGGCTTACCCTATCCCCTTATGTATTTCGGTATTGCTCACCCCCTGGTCAGCTTACCTCAGTTAAATAAACGAAGAATCTTGGATCATTATTTATTAAATAAAATCTGAGTTCAACTTCTTAATAGACAAATCTTACAGGGAAATCTAAAGATTCTTTATAGGACAGCTCTGGAACTTACCTCTTTATAGTTATTAGTTTCACAAAATCTCAATCTGATACTGATGCTAGTTAAGTTAGTCATTTATAGATATATTTCAGAGGACTAACTTTACAATTGTAATTAAAAATACAGGTAGCTGTAAATTTCTCATAGGTTTTAGGATAGCTAGTTTAATTTAATCTTTTAATGATATTCTGTGCAGTTACAAATTCATAGCTTTTTTAATGATAAACTAAATATCTTCGTTTTAATCAGAACATCGAAGTGCTATGCTTTTTGTCTCTTTTAAAGATATTGATTAACATATTTTATTAATTTGACTTGTTCATTTATTGTTTCTAGCACATTTTTATCGAATCATTTTACAATATCATACAAATAAGTAGGCGTAATATGTCCATAAACTTGTAGCTTGACCCTGTTAGTTAAAAAAGTGTGCTTCATGATGATGGATTTGGTATTTGGAATGCCACATTATCCAGATTTGAAAGATTATAACTTACTACATGTTTTAACTGCTGTGCTTCAATTTCAACTAATAAAATTTATAGTGGATGTTGGAGTTAGTGTGGATGATAACTATCGTTTGGGTTTTTCTCATAAAATATTAACATAATTTGCTATATTCAATTTGGCAAATTTTATTTTTCCTTCTGATAATTCCTGGAAATGTTTTCAAGCGTTTTAACTATTGATCTAAGAAAGTAATTAAATTATCTTTTCATATACTAATTAGGGTTTGTTGCCAGTTAACAAGGTTTTTTAGTCACTATAGCATTGGCAACAGTTGCATTGGCAGTAAATTGTGGGTTGTCCTAAAGAAATGCAACCTTCTATTAATGAAACAATGGTCCTGTTAGCTAATCAGGTTGCTAGCTTAATAAGGTTAGTCTGATGGGAATGGTTATAAGTATTGGGACAAGCTAGTTTGTAAATCCACCCCAAAAGAGGTCGTGACCTAGTTGGCAGCAGAATACAAATAGGAGGATGAAGAAATTATCATCTTAGATGGCTCTTAAGGTTTAAATGCATCAGCGATTAATGCCATTCCCATTAGAGTGCCAATGGAAGATTTGGACGCAAAATTCCCCAGTTAATTTTTTTATCTTTTATAAAGAACAGTAGTAAATTCTTCTTTAAAAAAATTGAGTACTTATACAAACATCATTTCTCTTTATGATTAGAGTGGAAGAGATAGTTTTATCTTATTACTTGTCTTGTGCCAACTCTTAGGGCTTAGAGTTAAAAGGATAGCTTTCCCTTGTCCAAGTTGTTCTCCAGTATTCCTGTAGAAAGTTGTAGTATCATTTTCTTTGTCCAAAAGTGCATTCCAGTTACCAGAAGGAAGTTCTTTAGCAATTGTCAAGTGGTAAATTTTATATATCAGATGTGAAGAACTCAATTAGGGTAATTATCTTCTTATAATTAACAATATATACATATCTTGTATCATCAATATTCTTAATGCACACCTCAAACCTGTGCTCTAAACCTCCAAAGTTTATTTTTGGTACTTGTTGTAAAGTGGTCAATGCACACGTTACAAGAGTTATTTCATAACTAATATAATTTCAATATATAATGACAGAAAGAACAAATCTGAGATGGAAAAAATTAGGCTAAAATTTGATATTTGTTTAACTATAGTAATTAGGCACTTCCATTATACAATACCAAAACCAATTACTAGTAAAACCTAGTACAACCAAGAAAAGGGTAATTTTATTAGGGGAGTAATTTCATGTATATATATACGTTGTTTCTGGCAACCTAGTGCACTCCTATTTTAATCATCAGCATCAGTCACCAGAGAAAAGCCATTTATTCATCGACTTGCTGAATTTGGCATGCTATTTGTTGGAACTTCCCTCGTCTTGATTTCCAAGAGTAGGCGATCATGCCTCCAAACTGAAAAAAAATAAACTATTAGGTATCATCTCCAATAACTCAAGGAAGTCTAATCATTGAATATATCATAAATTCTAGTTTTAAGCTTCTTTCTCAAAAGCCTAAAAATCAACATAGCTTTAAATGATCAAATTTTAAGGCAGTTTTCCTCCATAGAAGCCTAAAAGTCATCAACTTTAATAGATTATATAAGAGAATTATCCCTAACTAATATAATAGTATCAAATTATATTGTAAAAATCATAAACTTGGTTAAAATCCCAACTAATCCCCCCACTTAACCAGATTTATCTTCTTCTGACATTTCTTATATTCAAATACCTACACCTAACCCACCATGTCCTAAAAGAGGCGTAAACTCATTGGTGGTGTACTTTGCAGAACCTAAAACAAGGTAGAAACCACAAGCGGCATCATTAACCATTAATATAAAGATAGAGCCTCAAAAAGAAGTGATCAGTGATCATTATTGAAGAACTTGATGGCGTTAAGCCATTCCCAAAACGTTGAAAAGACATACAGATATTAATACAATTTGTTAAAAAATATTAAGATGATCTCAACCATATGGCTAGTTATTTGCATGCTCATAAGACTTAGCATGCACTCTATTCATGATAAAACCATCAGAGAAGTCCTTAATTTTGTAGGCATCCAATGCTAACTTTTAAATGACCTCAAAGAAATAATATATAGTTTGTCTAACTGGTTTCATTGTATGAAGCCATGTGTGTCACAATAGTTGACCCTATAACTAATTTAAAAGGTCAGGAGAAATGGCTATTTGACATCTTCATATTTTTTAGACTTGATCTTCTACTTTAAAGTATTGGCATATGCGGAGGACTGCTAACTTTATTAGAACCTATAATCAAGTTTTCCAAGTATTGTAGAGGCGTCATTTCCAGACTTGTGTCAAGTGCAGAATATAAAATTGGGAGCAACCCAGACCAATGCCCATAAAGCAATTTAGAAGGGTGTTTTCCTATTGACAAACAATAAATTATATTATAGATAAAGTTGCCTATGAAAAATTTTATCCAGTTGCAAAGTTCTCAGAGACAAGCTTCTAAAGGTAGCATCCAGAGTACCATTTACCCTTTCAACCATCCCATTGGTCTCAAGATAGTATGTCATTATCAGTATTCCTTGTATTCCATTAACTTGCTACGTTTTAGGGATGATATGAGTGGCAAGTTGCTGCCATTATCTGCTAAAGTAACCTAGGGCAGCCAGATGATAATTTAACTGCTCCATTATGAGCTTAGCAGTACTGCTGGCATCTACTTTAGTTATAGAACGCATCTCAACCCAACGATTTAGGTGATCAATTGTTTCAATGGCATATTGGCCTTTCTCAGTACTCATGGTCAACGGCCAAATTATGTCAATAGATACAGTATGCCATGCAAACCCAGGCTCCACTAGCTAGAGAGTTGTGGCTTTCTTAGATGTCTTGGTTGACTAAAACATTGAACAACAACAAAGATGTTCTGCAATGTTGAACCTAAGGAATTCTCAGTAGTATTCCAGTTGAACCTGTTCCAAAGTTTTCTTTAGGCCCCCATGGCTGGTTACATTATGAGATGCGTTAATCATTTTGAGCTCAGATGTCTGTAAAAACTATTGAAATTTCTCCCAAAAATTTAAACAATTGACCCTTGATGATTTTCATGATTTTATCTCTTTTTTTAGTGCCTGCTGAATCTCAGATAGATGGTCTCAAATAACTCTATTAAGCATCTTCTCATACAGCACATCTGATTCATTCTGAATTACTAAAATGGTGGGTAGTCGCAGAAATACATCAGCATTATTGTCAGGGTAAATCCTGACATTAGTGGAATTCCTAAGATTATAGATATTGTCAGTCAGATCAATATGATATGTGATGAAGTTAGATTAATAATTGCATATCAAATTAATGATTGTAGTGAAGATATTCGATTAATCATTTAAATTACTTTATTTGCAATAGTATTCAGTCAATTAATCGCACCAAAATGAATTTATGATGAGACTGAGACGATTCCCACTGCCTTTCAAAATCACATGCAAATTGCAATCCTATAAGCTCCAGAGAAGAATAGTGCATTGTTTGAAATCAATTAAGCTTAGGTAAGTCCAGGAAGTTAGATGGTATATAAAACCAAGGCATTCATTTGGTTAATCTTTGCAGTCAATAAAATTATTTTTATAATTCAAACACTATTAAGTTTATTTACTGAAATGTTATCATTACTGATCTACCACCCCAGCCTACAAGAAACGCCCTTCCAACTTTCTCCTTTTAAAGCCATGTCTTTAAGCAACTTCCGTACCAGATTACCCACCATTCCTTATACCTGGAGACCTCTAGTGTCCTTGTCATACTGGGCTAAGCCCCTTGGTTATGCTAACTCATGGTTAGCTACCCCCAACCAGGTCAGTAGTACACCAGTCCCTGACAATTCTGATGCATATTCCCTAATCAATATACTATCTCTTAACCCCATGTTTGTAATTTTAGGGCCATTAGGTTACCCTCCTTTGGCTCTTTTAAGCTATGCAGCCACCTCAGTGAGGAATGGATAGGTTATCACAGTAAAATGGGCTCCGTGAATATATAATCTGAATTGTTTACAGGCGTATATTACTTCAAGGCATCCACACTCAGTCACAGTATAATTTTTCTCCTGCTTACTCATAACACAGCTCGGATATGCTACTGGGTATTCATTCTGAATTCGTCCACTTGACTCACCATAGCACTGACTATCATCAATGATACATCAGCCTAAATTATGATAGTATGATCAAAATTTTGGATTTTTAAATATTAATTCCATCATCAGGTATACCCTAAGGGTGTTAAGGGAGTCCTGGGAAACCTCATTCCATACAGAACCTTTATTTGAACCCTTTAACAATTATAAAGTAGCTTAGAGTTAGAAGCAAGGTTCTTAATGAATTGGCAATAACTGCTGACCATTCCCAAAGTACCTGCATATTGTGAATGATCTTCAGGTAAACATTGATCAAATTGCTTCAACCTTAAGTTTTTGAGGCTGAAGCCCATTGCATTAACAACAAACCCTAAGTATGCAATCTCATTATTGGAGAACTTACATTTTAAAGGTATATTTTTGAACATGCCGCGCTAATTTTTAAAACATTCTTCTAAATGTTTGAGGTGATCTGTAAATATGCTGCTGAAACATTGAAATTGTTTAAGTAGATAAGAACTCATGACAACTTCAGATCAACTAACACAGTATCCTATGCTCGTTAGAACATTACCAACGCATTACAAAGACCTTGGGGCATTTTTATTGGCTGATATAATACATTGCTGGCAATGATTGCGCATTTACTTTGACCCTCTATAGGTGGGTCAATTTGTCAATACCTAGATATGAGATCCTTCGCCAAAAAAGAATTGAGCTGCTCCTAAGTGATCAAGAGCGTCATTAATATACAGAAGTGGGTATAAGTTCTTCTTCTTATCTTATTCAGCTGATGATTGTCTATAATGAACCAATTGGACCCTTCTTCTTTACAATCAAGATTGGACCTACCCAAAGCTTGAAGATGAGATCAACAACACATGATCAAGTAGTTTAGCGACTTTGTCAGCAACTATGGCCTCACTTTCCCATGAACATCAGATTGGTCGCATACAAATTGACAGTTGATCTCTTATGGTGACCTTATGAACCATATCTTTAGTTCAACTAAGATCATATCTATTTTGTGCAAACACTCCAGAATATGTTTCAATACTTAAGGACGTGGTCCATTTGTTTTTCTGAGAAACCATTGATTTATCCCAAATGAACACAGCAGAAATTTATGGGGATTCTAATCATTTAAGTAATCCCATTTTGTTCACCTAACCAAAGACATGAAAAGATAAAGTTCTGTAGTAGGGACTAAATGATTGAAGACCATTACTTGGTTCTTTTATATCTGTATCAGGTTATCCATTAGGCTGGAGACCAGTACTTGGTTTTTTCCATGACCAGGAATTAAGACCCAGGGGCTAATTGGGGTTTTGGTCTGCCATTTTGTCAGGGTGTATGGATTTCGCCAAACAGATAGTTAGAAATGTCCATGGTAAGGTCAGTTCTGATGATTAACTGTTTCTTGGAACTCACAACTGTCTGCATTTTCACCCTCAAGGGAATTTCCTGATATTCTTTAATTTGGGCAGGTGGCAGCCTGGAACATTAGCCAGTTTTTCAATACTTTATGAGGATGATCCCATCTGCATATAACTGATTAATATTGTCTTTCCTCTTAGTTGGGAATGAACAACCTTTTTATTTGCAGATTAATAGCAGAGTTTGTGTTAAAAATCGGAGAGTATTGCCTTGGAAATCACATTGGAACTCATACTGGTGTTTAAATTTGCTGCTAATCAATATCTCAAAAATAATGAGTCAAAACTATGGCCAGTGCTGTGACAAAAAGGGATCAAAGCTGTAAAGGCAAGGTGCTATATGCATCCCTTAGAAGTAGTGGTATGCAGGCCCACCATTCCATAACCTTATTATGATCTACAACAGGGTCAAGCCTTAACTTTTTACTAATTTTATATAAAAATATTAATTAAAGCCCCGCTATTGATGAAGGCTCAAACCTTTACTTGATTTAAAAAAGTGTTGGCATAGGTGCAATTAAATAGGGAGAAAAACTTTTACCTGAAAATGGTTTTATCATTTGCCTTTCAAAAGCTTGGGAAAGCTGCTTGGCTACTGTCAAAAATTGGTATGACTGGATGATAGCCATATATTTGGCATATCAAATTTTATGAGTCGAGGTGAGCCTAAAGATTTGGGCGGTAGATCATGTTAAAATGAAGATAAATCTATTGAAATGGTAATAGTTTAGCGAATCAAGGGAATTCCATGAAAGCCTCAATGATGAAACAAACCCCAAAAATTGTAAGAGATAGAGAGTTACTAAGATGATGGGTCAAAAGTGAACAAGAAGATTGAAGACTAAGAACTGTATGAGAGAATGGAAAGTAGAGGATTTTATACATGGAATGAGGGAGAAAGTTACCAAAGGTAGTCTGTAGCTTTATATATAAAAAAGTAGTGTTTTTGAAGCAATAGCTTCATAATTTATATATCGTTATTGTTTACCAAATATTGAAGATCTTCAAATCATCTTTCCGTTGCTCAGGGGTGTTAAACCTGTGCAACTAGATCTTCAAATCTAATTAATACCGCCAAAAGTTAACAATGGTGCTCAATATAGGGGGCCACTGGTCAACTGTAGTACAACGTCAACTAGGGCATCATAATGAGCCCCCACTCTTTATGTCAGAATTTTTAGGGTTTCACAACTGTACTCTGGGAGCCAATGGAGACATCTAAAGAATAACTGGCACTAATTATGGCTTTGGATCCAGAAGACGAGGAAATCAGTATGTAGCTGTAGTTAGAAGCTTGTCCCGCGTTAGATTAAGACCAACAGGACAGATTCACCAACTTAACCCCTCAGCAACTGTGGGGTATCATGGAATGGCTCTAGCGGGGTTACCGCCTCTATTAATGAGATGTGTGAATATTCCCTCAAGCTGTTTTATAATCAACATGACCAAGAAGCCCGTTATGAATTGTATATGTCTTACCTTGACGCTATCACAATGAGGCTGTCTCGCTGGCTCAGATCACAAGGAGTTGAGGAATACCTGGTTGTGTACGTTCAGCCATCAATCAGCCAACTAAATGTGTTGGCCTGGCATAACACTGGGATTAGTAACATCATGCGCTTCATGAAAATGCAACAGAATGACAATTACCTCTTGCTTGAATGCCTCAATCACTCTTCTTTGAAGACAAGGGGGCGTTAGTGCATGGAGAAAGTCATGTCATGGATATCCATTACCGCTTGGATGAATTAATTCATTTTTAAATCATGTGTTGCCCCAAGTATCAGGAGCTTTACTAGAATGGTGTTGTAACAGTCAAAAAAATACCAGTTTCTGACCGCCGTATAAAAAATTATTCTTTGTAGCACAACTGCACCAAAGCAGCCTAACTGCAATTAGGGAGAGGTTTAGGGCACTGACAGCACCAAACATGTCTACAATTAGTTGTTTATGCAAAGTCTGAAAGTGGTTGGTCCAACCCAACCATGCGAAAACTCCTCATTAGCAGATACTCAAAAAAGACCAACAGGAAAGCAAGGTATGCTAACCCCAAAACAACCTTTATTTTTATTCTAAATATAAAAAGGGCCCACCAAACAAGAGCTTGACTGGGGAGCAACCAACAATGCTCCCCAGGAGGGAAAGCTAGGGGTAAAATTTCAGTGTGAGCTTTAAAATTGGCAGGCGCACCTTTTAAAGTCTGCAAATGGGGTCCTCATCCAATTCATTGATTGGGCTCATATGAGCCTAATATACAATTCAGACGTGGCACAACCAAGTGTCCAAAACTGACCAAAACAAAATTTCTTTTAGATGATTTGACTAAGATTTGGAAAATATAAATTCAAGCTGTAATGCAACAATTGAAATGAACTTGATTGTTATTTACCCCCACTGGAGAAAGGCCCCTCTGTCATGGTTGAATAACATCATAGTGGGGACCAACCCCAAGGATAAAGATGGGCGCCAGGAGGCCCAGAAGGTGAAATTTCAGGCCCTCCCTGACCTCAGGCACACACTAGACCAACTCTGGGTACAAGCTAAATATGCCAGGTTAGTACTAGTGAGGTGCCTAACGCCCAGCCCCTTACTGTAACGGTTGAAAAGATCCCAGTTTTCAACCGCCATCTTGCCTTTGGATCATCAGATTTAAAATTGGCGCCAACAGATTGCCCAATATGAGTTCCCTCGAGGCAAGAAGTTTTGACTCGGCATACTAACTAATTTAACCTCAGATGTAGGGCAATTTGGAAATGTGGAAAGATGACATATGTAAGTGAGGGTTTCAACCTTAAAATTAACCTTGTTTTATTTATTAACGAAAATAGCATGCTGACAAATTTATCTTAATGACATAGGGCACTGCAAATGACACCAGGAAAAAACCAGAGTGTTTGGCAGATCAGTTCACTGCCAAATCCTAATTTTTTGTTATGGATACAAAAACTAGGTTCTCCGCAGGATACCAGGTAAGACAAGGCAAGAGCGGCCCCGAGGCCACTAGAGAGACCCATGCAAGGGTGAGAAATGAGAAAGAGATTCTGAACTGAGTTCAGAATCACGCGGGCCTGACCTTTTAAGGTCACTTTTCTGGGGAGCCCCTCCTCACTTTTCTTTGTACCCCAGAGAGCATGAAGAATAGCTTGGGCTGGGCACAGCCCAGCGCCAAGCCCGCATGAACCTCAAAACCTCATAATGGCATTTTGACACAAAGTGGAAATCTGAATTTCGATTCAAAATGTAATGATCAGTTTGACCTGACCGTTACATCACCCCCCGCCAATAAGGAGCCCTCCACAAGAGAGTGGCTCATAGCTGGAGGCAACCACCATGAGGTCTTCCTTGGTAAGTTGGAGCAAGAGCTGGACTTCAAAACCCAGTCCACCTGGTGAGAGAAAACATGCCAATGTGGGGCTGGGCAGTTATCCCACACATGGTGGGCGGACCGTGGGGTGAGGGGCCCTGCTGGGCCAGGCCCAATGGTGCCAACCAGATCCCTGGCCAGGGTGGAAGCCCCACCGGGATTTTGAACTGACAGTCACTTAAGATCCAGGGTTGGTCATCAATCATTGGATCCCCCCAGTGCTGGTTACTCGACAACTGGGACCTGAAGTGACCACTGAGGTCAGACTGAACTGGGGACCTGGTGGCATGCTAAATGCACACAGAGTTCAGAATAATGTAATGGTCAAATATGTCCAGTTTTTGACTGCCATCTTGCCTTCAGATTGGCAGATTCAAAGTTGATGCTGACAGATTTCCCAATATAATTTCCCTCAAGGTAAGAGTTTCGACTTCTCATACTCACTAATTTAACCTCAGATGTAGTGCAAACACAGAAATGTGGAAAGACAACATAGGTAAGTGAGGATTTTGACCCCAAACGAACCTTGTTTTATTTATTGATGAAAATAAACATGGTGACATATTTATCCTGATGACATAGGGCATTACAAACGACACCAGGAAAAAACCTGAGTATTTGGCAGATCAGTTTGCTGCCAAATCTCAATTTATTGTTAAGTATACAAAAAGTGGGTCACTGCAGGATACCAGCTAAGACAAGGCAAGAGCGGCCTCGAGGCCACTAGAGAGACCCATGCAAGGGTGGGAAATGAGAAAGAATTCTGAACTGAGTTCAGAATCGCGTGGGCCTGATCTTTTAAGGTCGCTCTTCGGGGAGCCCAGCCACACTTTTCTTTGTTCCCCAGGGAGCATGAAGAATAGCTTGGGAGGGGCACAGCCCAGCGCAGAGCCCGCATGAACCTCAAAACCTCATAATGGCGTTTTGACTGGTTTGACCCAACTGTTACAATTACATCGGCCCAAGCATTAAAAAGGACAGTTTAAATAATTATTGCAGATGGTTTGATTCAGTTATTGAAGGAATGGGGTTTTAAAACCCATTCCATTTTCAAAATCACACATTTAGGTCAAATCGAACTCCAATCAATTACACAATTGAAGTCAGTTTTGGCATATTCTATCAATTTGGATGGTAGTGTTTGCCTTTTGGTGGGCTGGTGCTTGGGCCCACTTCAGCAAACCTTGTATATCCCCAATGTAGTTTAATTCTTTTTCCCATGATCAACACTCCTTGTTGGTCAACTTTCCTAATAAACCTTTCCCTTTTTTCCCATTTTTCATTATGTTATCTTTAGCAAACCTGTGTGCGGACCTCTTTGAGGAGGTTTCACACTACGTTAACCACTTTATTATAAATACAGTTAAAATTTCGACTCATGCACCATTGGCGCGCACAGGTTCCCTCCAACCTGGGACGTTAACCCCTTTTCCCTTTGTGCACCGCTTTAACTTTGGTGGGTTGTTTGCTATCATGATTTCACTATTATTCATAAGTAATTATTGCTTCAGCACCCTCCGCTGGGCTCTAGTCACTTTTTGTTTAACAGTTAGTTTCCTGGCGTTGTTTTTGTGCACTGAGCACTACCACGCTGGGAACAGCAGAGTTATAGACACTCTCCTTACATTAGTTGACCAACCCTCAATTATATGTGCATGAACTTTTTTTGTGTGGTACTTTTCCAAAGTGGAAATGGTGGGCGCTGGCTGTGAGCTTCAGCTGTGATTAGCCACACCACTGTTTCCTCTTTTTCCCAAAGGTGGAGCAGCTCAGCGCTATTATGGTTGCCCTAACTGGAAAGTATCCACCCTACATGCACATACCTGGTAGATATGGACGCTTTAATTTCCAAAAGTTGTGATTCCCCAACTTTCCACCAAAAGTATCAATTTCCATTTAAATAAATGAGTTACTTTTGACAACGCATTCACCAAAGCCGAAGGAATTGGGAAGATGGGCCTGGGGGTGTTGCCTTGGATAACATTGGGCTTTCCATTGCGGTTAGGTGAATAGGGTCATTTGCATCTAAAAATGTGTTTTAAGATGATAACTTATCCAAACCTCTGAGCCGTTTCTTAGCTTTTATGGCCTGGGTGAGAAAACTATTCCTGTATATCAAGTAGCCCTGAGAACCCTCGTTTGACCCTTACCATGATCTGGGGCAATCAGGAAGCAGAGAAAAAGCTTTTTAAAATATGATAATGTTTATGCACCTGCAAAAGGTATGGTGGGGTATGTGTCCCAGTATTAAGAGTGGCTAACTATCCCTCCCCTTCTATGATTCTAAAGCATACTCTTATTTTTCTTGAGCCAGAGGAAGAAATTTTTGGTGAGTCGTTGTCATTGTCTACCCTAAATAAAGATCATTCCAGGTATTTTCTACTGACTGCTACCCTCTCCTCCCCTTTATGGAATTTCAAACCACTATTTTGGTGGATACTGGCGCCTCTGAAAACTTTATGGACCAGAGCCTAGCCGACTACCTTGGACTGAGCTAAATTCCAGGTGGTATGGTTAAGGGAGGGGCGTCCCAAGATATTCCCACTCTGAAGATCATTGGGACAGTGAACTATCAGGTTGGCAAATACCTTTTTTCCGATAACTTCCAAGCTATCAAAAACCTCCTGTACCCTATCATTCTGGGTGTGGAGTAGTGGCGGAAGTTTGATGTAAGAACCAACATGAAAGAGAATACCCTATCCTTAACAATAAAGGATAGTCGCATATTGGATGTTCCTTTGTCAGAGGATAATTCTCAGAGAAAATTGCCCACTGGTCCCACCTTCACCCTTATGGCCTTGACCCTTTGCTGAAGTCCTCAGTGGAAGTTCCTATATATTCTTGCTTGGAGGGTTTGTAATCCTCTTTTGATGCCGCATCCACTAATGCACTCCCTGAGCACTCTGTGTTTGATTGTGACTTCAAGCTCACTGTGGATCTGGTGCATATATCTTCCCCCTTTTACCCATTGACTATCCGGGAGGAAGAGGTGTTGGATGTGTGGGTGAAGGAACAGTTAGCCAAAGGTGCGATTTTTCATCTTACCTCCCCTGTATGCTCCCCACTTCTCTTTGTTTAGAAGTCTGATGGTAACCTACGCCCGTGCATAAACTATGGGAACCTCAACAATGTCACTGTACTGGAGCTACATCTCATCCCTTTGATTCTCAGATTGCACGCTATATGAAGAAGGCTAAGGTCTTCTCCAAGCTGGATTGCCTCAATGCGTTCGACCAAATTAGGATTAAATAAGGGCAAAAGTGGTTAACCGCATTCTGTACCAGATAAGGGATCTTCCAGTTTTGGGTCATGCCCTTTGGGCTTAAAAATGTACCTGCTATCTTTCACCGCCGCATCAATGCAGCGTTGGGGGACTTGTTAGGGGTAATTGCGGTTTCCTACATGTGTAAATCCTGGTGTTTTCCCCTGATCCGGAGTCCCATGCAGTTCACCTTCAGCAAGTGGTGGAGAGGTTAAAGGCAGCCATCCTTATGCTGAAAATTAGCAAATGTGAACTTTTAAGTCCCAGGTCACTTTTTGGGGAAACGTCGTGATTGTCCAAGGACACATGATAGCTCCAGACAAGGAGAAGGCAATTTTTGAGTGGCCCACCCCCACCTCAGTCAAGTACTTGAGGAGCTTTTTGGGGATGTGTACGTTTCTCAAGAAGTTCACACCCAACATTTCTGAGGTGGCAGCTCCCTTATACAAGGCTAGAGGTGCCAAGGTGCTTCAGTGTCCCCCCATTTTGGAGGATGCTTTCTAAGCAGTGAAGTGCACTCTGCTGTCCACGTTTGTTCTTTGCCATGTCGACCCTTCAAATGAGTTCATTGTGTCTACTGACGCCTCCAACTTCGCCATAGCGGCCGCCTTGTTACAAGTAAGCAAAGATGGTATAGAGAATCCGGTGGGATATTTTTTAGGAATATGTCTTTGCCAGAGTTGAATTACGCTATTTATGACAAGGAGTTACTAGCAGTGGTGGAGGCGCTGACTTATTGGCGTCACCACTTGCACGACTCTACCCAACCGTTCCATTTAAATACAGATCAGCGTGCCTTGGTGTACTACCATGCCCCTCATGTCCTAACCCCACGGCAGACCTGGTGGCATGATATCCTTGCTCAATTTGCCTTTTCTTATGAATTCGCCAAGGGCAAGGAGAATGTGTTGGCGGATGCCTTGATCTGCAATCCTGCATTAGCTCCTATTCCAAAGGAGGTAGAAGTCCGCAACACACAGGTGATAATTCCTCCAAGTAAAATTATGTCTCAACTTCCCTCTCACCTAGCCAACGGGCCAGCGCTTGCACCTCTGGAAAACGCGGAGGAATATGGTATGTTCAGAAAGGTTGCCCTTTCTCAGTCGCTGTCAACCAAATATACTATGGTACTTGCTAAGAGCGCTTTAAATCAAGAGGACCTATCAAGGGGTTATCACGTAAAGGATGAGATGGTGTGGTTTCAGGGGCGCCCTTGGGTACCTGCTGGACCACTGCGCCTAAAATCATCCGGGACCATCATGATAGAATCACCATTGGTCATCCTGGGAAAGCAAAGACCTTGGAGTTGATACGTCGCACATACAATTGGAAGGGTTTTCCTGCTCAGGTGAAGCGGTATTTTGAGGAGTGTTTGATCTGCACCATATGAAGCCAAATCGTCAACCTTTAACGGGGTTGTTGGTACCAGTAAGCTGAAGGGCCCTGAACTTCCCTCTCAGCTGGTTTCATTGTGTAATTACCTGCTCTGATGGTTATTATGCTAACATGGTGGTGGTGGACTGGTTCACAAAGTTTGCCCACTTTATTCTTTGCAGAACTACAATAACCGCGGCTGACATGGCTAGGCTCTTCGTCACCCATCTGTTTGCACTTCGTGGGGTTCCCCAAGAGATTATCAGTGACTGGGGCCCCCAGTTTACCTCCGTTTTTTTAAAAGTTGTGCAAGACTCTTCAGATTCGCCCTTGCTGTCAACTGCCTATCACCCCCAATCAGATGGGAAGACAGAGCGAGTGAACCAGTGTTTGGAACAATTTTATGATGTTACACCGCTGTGGATCATTCAGATTGGGTTTCTCAGCACCCTATGGCCCATTTAGTTACAACAACACTTTGCGTTCTTCTATCAGTTGTTCCCTTTTTTTCCCCAACCATGGCTTTAACCCTGCTTTTAACATGGAGCCCAGCTGTGGAGTGGGAATTTATATGACCACATTATCCAGCTTACGAATTATCTAAGCTTCAATTAAATTAAGATAATTGTTTCATATATTTAATTAAGCTTTTTGATTAAGCTTTGAGATGATGATTAATTTTGTTATCTTTGGTGATAATTACTGATATAATGGTTAATTGTAATTCACAGAGGATCAAATCCAATGAAAATTATAAATTCTATTTCATTGGGGATTGTTGCTGACAATGTGTATATGATTAAATTGGCTCAAAATGTGCAATTACTCATGGGAAATCATCGGGTTCAGTAGCCAATATGTGGGCTGATATGAATGGCGATTTAAGTATGCTATTCCTCATGGAAATCAGCTGGAATCTTTTCCAAAAAAGAACAGTATCTCTTTTTGTCAGCTAGGTGTGCCAAGAACATCGTGAATATCTCTTTTCTGTCAGCTAGGCGTGCTGAGACCATCGTGGATATCCCTTTTTGCTGGCTAGGCGTGCCAAGAATATCGTGGTTGCCACAAATAACCCTAACACATGTCCTTCACCATTTTACCCTATAAACATTCCCTCACTTTACTAATAATAAACTTTAGAACTGTGAATACTTTATGTTTTTAATTGTTGATTGTTTACTTCAACATGAAGTTGTGAAGAAGTACTTCCTGTCTAAGTGTCAACGCCAGAGTGAGGCCAAAGTCACTTGAACCTTTATATTGCCAGAGTAGGGCCAAAGCTACCCATTTATCCAAACTTGACTAGGCTAATTGTCTCCATACAATTAGCAAATTCATATTTATTCCCAGAGTCAGGAGTTAAACAAACCTTGTGCACCAGTGAAAACCGCGCGGTTTTTACACGTGGCTTACTACAGGGGTTGAGTCAAGTTTTATAAGAAAATAACGCTTAATTATCTAACTAATATGGAGCAGCAAAGTAATGAGGAAGCAGGATCATCAGCAGACCACCGGGGAAGTATCCAATTAGAGGATGGAATGTTGGCGGATCCCCAATACATCCATCTATCAACGATTGGAGTGAATGAGAATGCTGTAACAATTTACAAACCACCTTCAAAGCAAATCTGAGAAAATATACCCAGTATTAGCGATATCCTAATGAGAGGATTCCAAATTTTGCTGACTGATACTTTATACTGAAGCTGTGGATTATTCCACCACACTATTTATCAGGAAGAGCGAAGACAACACTTTAAAAACTTTCTTAATATGAACACTTTGACCTTAGTGGGATACTTGAGAAGCATTGGTAACATTGGGGACTATGTTATCAAGTATGTACAGCTCACTACACAAAATATGAGAGCTATTCAGGTCTGACAGCAGGAGGTGATCGCCAATCTAGTCAAATACACTTGACACAATAGAGTACAACAGCAGGCATTAATGTGACAACTAGACATCAGCTTTCAACAAATTTGCGCTAGCTTGGACTCCACATCACAATGTGTTCAGCAATCAAACACCCAAATTAAGGATCTGGTGGCCGAGTTGAATAACAAACTTCAGGGGATAGCTAAAGAGATTATCAACCAGATTGGGTTCAATCACTGATGGAATCATAGTGTGGACAAGCACTGTCAATTGGCTGAATCAAACATTGCTGATTTGATTTGAGCTCAGGAGGCAAACGGGCTAATGGTTGCTGCCAACACTGAAACCCACACAGTCATGCTCAATTTAATTAAGGGAAGACGGGAAATTAAAAGTACTGTTAACAATATGGAAAGAAAATTCAAATGACTCAATGAAAAGATGAGAGCCAAAATTGATAAACTTTGCACGGAAATAGAAACCATTAATAAAAAATACAATAGAATTGGCAACTCAATCCAAATTAGATTTGTTGAAGCTTAAAGTCATCAAATTAGACAATGAAATGTCCAAATATGAAAAAAGAACCGTGAATTATATGAGCATTTATTCCATGTCCAAAACTGAGAGGGCAAGCTGCAGAAAGAGATTAAAACCCTGAAAGCAACTTTACAAGAAGAAATTGATATAAATCGTCAATTTCAGGAAAATGACCATAAACGCTTGGCTTGGGAAGATAAAGTTCTTAGATGATTGGATGACCTCGAAGACTCTAAGTGTACTTGTTCACAGGATGAGTACCATGAGGCAAATTTATTTGAGGAGGAATCGGCATCCATTGAAGCAGAGAGTATCGCTGACAGCACCATCCAATCTGTTTGGGAAATGCCCCTCAACCATTGCAGCACTTCCTGAAGTAACACCCAAATTAACTCCAGCATCTTCTAGAATCCTGATTAGAAGTGCTGGCCCAATTATTGTTGAAGATTTCAAGAGTACTCCAAAGTTGCCCACTTTCCATTGGGATAATGTGCCTGCCTTCTTCTAGTTATTTGAAATGATGATGTACAGTTCTAGTGACCAACAAAAATCTGTCACCATCGTGAATTGTCTCAATACTTTGTGCTAAAACCTAGTTTTGCCTTACCTTTGTGGGGAGAATGGAGTTATAAGGAGGCGAAGGAGGCGATTCTGACTGAATTCAATAGTCCAGATAAGATGTCAGCTCAGAAACAAGAATATATGCGCATTCAATTACAGAAGGATGAAACAGTGGGTGCATTTGCCAATCATTTTTATGAGGAAGCAAAGATCCTCAATAAGGCCAACATGATGACCAATTTTGATGGGAGAATTGTGATGCAGAACGCGTTGCGCCCTTATTGAGAATTGCACCAAATGATGTCATCCACTTTGACCAGTAGATACACCATTACTCAAATGGTAGAACACCTAAAGGTTCTATCAGCTGTTTGATGCACCAAATTGTACATACAAGCTGAAAAACCAGAAAAACAATAATAAGGGACCAGGACAATTTCCCAACAAATCCAGAGATTTCAACAATCACGAGAATTAAAAAACAGTATGAAGGAGCTAGACCATTCAAGCCTCAGTTAATTTGCAATAAGTGTGGACAGCCTGGTTATTTCTCAATAACTGTGGACAACGCAAACCAAAGGATCAGGCTAACTTAGTCTAGCATGAGGATAAACAGAAAACTTCTGACGGGCAGGGAAAAGACCATGTGGTCTAGATGCAGAACAGTCTAGAACTACAGGTAACCAAGTTCCCCCAGATAATTCAGATGGTTTTGGACAAGTTGGATCTATTTGAGGATAATCCTGAATTAGATCACCTTCATCAGATCATGTACCAAGATGTAAATGCAATAACGAGATCAAAATCAAAGGGGATTGCCCCCAAAATTATACAGGAGGTAGCTCGCACATATGCGTAATAGATAGCGGAGAAGTTCCAAAACGCCAAAGATGAGATGGACTTATTGAATACCAAGTTGGACGGAGTTAATGTAATGATTCCAATTGGTACAATTTGAGAAACGTTCCCTGATATATCAGCTCAGTTAAATCATACCCTGGATTTGGCCAAAAATCTGTTATACATGCAGTAAACAATAGCTTATCTTATTTTTCTGAGTGCATGTATACGGATATTTTGGTGAACCAAATCCCCGTCAGAGCAATAATTGACAGTGGAGCGCTGATCAATATAGTATTAACTAAATTAGTAAAGAAATTAAAGGCCAAACCGGATTTGGAGCACTGGAAGCAGTATGGGACAGCAGGCCCTGACTCTACAACTTCCTGCGGAGATTATAGCACTCTACCACTACAGTTTGGATCCTTGGTCATATTTGCGCCAGCGATTGTTCTAGCCAACCAGAATTATGACATACTCATTGGCACTGACTTCATGTGGAAGTATGGGGTCAAATGTGACTTTTAAGAGGACACTTTGACGATTCTGGGGCAAATGTTGCCACTGGTTTATTAACGCGAGTGGAAAGCACCCCTCAGTAGATGGAATAATATCAATATAATCTATAAGGATGGAATACTACCTATTGGTTACAAATTAGTCGGAAAAAAAGTCCAGAAATTACCTAAATATATAAATGAGAATCTTGGGATCCCAATCCATTCTAAGGAAGATGTCATAATTAAACTGGGAATGCAGCAAATCTTGGTGACTGGACTGACTTTGGAGATCCTGGAGCAGTTATATTCGGAAATTGAAGCTCCTTGGCAACAAATTGAGGATCAAACCTTGGGTAGCCACAGCAATTTTAACCCCTAGTCCTGAGGAGATTTGGGTCCTTTTAGCAAATCTGTGAAAATCTCTGATAAAGGTCAAATGATGCCAGGTGGTCGCATTTACCCAACTAAAACTGGTATTATAGATTTGTTCCTTCCACAAATTTGATGAATTGGATGAATTGGGACTTCCAAAAGAAAATGATGGGAATATCCATATGCTAATCAAATGGGATCGGTTATCAAGAATAACGGAGGGCCAGAGAGATGAAGTTCTGGCCTTATCTGAGAAATACCAAGCTATTTTTGTGCAGGACAACCATGAGCTTGGGTGTGCAAAGGATATTTTACACCGAGTCAATACTGGGGATGATGGGCCAATTTGATTGAGGCCTATTTGACGGTTCAGGGTGGCAGAGGCAGTTGTTGCCAAGGAAATTGAAAAACTTTTAGAGCATGGAATGATCATACCATTGTCTAGCCCATGGGCGAGCCCTATATTAATAGTTAAGAAGAAAGACAGTTTGAATTGAGTCATAATGTTACTGACAGTTAAAAATCATGAAAAGGACTTGTACCCCTTGCCTAGGATTGATGACGCGCTGGATCTGTTAGTAGGAGCCAAGTTTTTCTCCGCCATGGACTTAATCTCTGGACATTGGCAGATAGGCATGCCCCCAGAAGACCAAGAGAAGTGTGCTATTATCACAGCACAGGGTTTGTACCAGCTGACGAGGAAGCCTCAAGGATTATGTAATGCCCCGCGACATTTCAAAGGGCTATGGACACGATTCTGTTGGATTTGAAGCTATCCTGTGTCCTGGTCTATCTGGATGACATTAATGTATTCAGCCAAACGTTTACCAATCACTTACAACATCTTGAGGAAGTATTCAAGTGACTGGCTTTGGCAAATCTCAAAATCAAGCCAAGAAAATGCCATTTCTTTAAGGAAGAATTAGAAAACTTAGGATTTGTAATTAATGCCAAGGGACTTAAGCCCCAAGTCGAAAAGATAGAAGCAATTAATTGGATGTTGGTCCTCAAGAGCATATGGGATATTCAAGTTTTCTCAGAATGGTCAGCTACTATTGCCAATTCATTAAAGATTTCACAAAAATAGCCTGCCGCTTTTCCACCTATTGAAAGATCCAAAAAAGGGGTTCATATGGAGCGATGAGGCTCAACTTGAATTTAATGAATTAAAGAAATAATTGATGATCTGTCCAATTTTAAAATACCCAAATTTTGAGAAGCTGTTCATTATTCAATCGGATGTGTTGCTGATGGCAATAGGAGCCATCCTTAGCCAATTGGATGACAAGGAGGATGAACACCCCACGGCATATGTCAGCTGAACACTGTCAAAGGCTGAGAGGAACTATACGGTTATGGAGTAAGAATTTCTTGCAGTTATCTATGCATGCAAGCAGTTTTGAGTTTATATCCACAGAATGCACTTCAAGGTTGTGACCAACCATGCCTCTCTCCAATGGCTTCATAACCTTAAAGAACCAGAAGTGAGATTGGCGCGGTGGGCTTTGAAGTTACAGGCCTATGACTTTGAGATAGAACATTAGGTGGGAGATAAGAATCAGAACACTGATGGTCTGTCTAGGTTGCCAACCATTTTTGCTGTGCAAGGTTGTGCTGATGACCTATTTGAGCAAATGATTCGTGTGGTCTTTTCAGGAAGAGCCACTCAAAATTTAAAAAGCGTTAAAGAAGGCAATGGAGTATACCAAGCTCGTTAATTGACAATTATTTAAAATAAAGAATGAAAAAAGGCTTTTGTTTCCAAAACCATTGGAACGCACTGAAATAATTTGGGCCACCCACAATATCGTTGGACATGGTGGGTTAAAGAAGATGCTCAAAAATATCCGACAGTTCTACTATTGGGTGTCCTTGAGTTTTGACGTTGCCAATTATATCATCTGTTGCGTGGAATGTCAGATCCATAAGCCACATAAGAACATGACGAATTACCCATTAGTGAAGCCAGGGTTTGCATGGCACATGGTTTCAATTGACGTTATGGGGCCACTAAATGCGAGTACAGGTGAAGTACATTACACAATAATAGCAATTGACCACCTTACAAGATGGGTTAAAACCGGAGCCTTGAGTCAAGCAGATGCCCTAAGTACCGCCAAAGTCATCTTGGAGCAGGTGGTATACCAACATGGGTGTCCCCAAGTGTTGCTGAGTGACAATGGGACTAATTTTACCTTGTTTGTAATTCCACGCTTGAATGAACTAATGGGAATTAAGGGTGTGGTGTCTGCACCCTATCAGCCTGAAATGAACAGAGTTGTGGAATGAGCCAATGGGACACTTGCCACTATGTTAAGGAAGCTGCTCTTGGGTAAAGCATCATCTTGGGCATCTTATCTAAGTTAGGTAACTTTTGCATATAATATCAGTTTTCATTTGGCAAAGGGAAAAATGCCGTTTGAATTATTGTAAAGTCATAGAGCAGCATTTCCGCTGATTCTCTATTAAGCAGTGGAGCTGACTCTGGGGATAAGCGGATAAATACCTATATTAACTCATGAATATAATAGTGGATCTCTAATATTAAGCCTGTGATACAACGATCAAGAGAATGATTCAGGCCAAAAAGCTGATGATAATAGTCAATTACCCATAGGGAAATTACCGTTAGAGATCAAGTAGCCTATTGCAATACATATGGGTTCAGTCACTGAAATAAGCTAGATGCATTATGGTCAAGACTGTTTGAGGTTATTACAAAAATGGCGAATAATTCCTACACAGTCAAAAATATATCCGATGGTCATGTGATTAATAGAGTACACAGCAAATTTTTTAAAAATGGTATTAGAAAAAGTAAGAATAACAGTAAAAAAATTTGGAAAAAAGGAAAAACTATTTTAAGTTTTTTATTTTTTTTATTTTTATGGTTTGGGTTGTGAACTGTTAGTTCTTCTTTGATGCCTCTGGGGGAGGGAGGTTGAATGACAATGTTGTAAAAAAGGTCACCAAAGTCAATCGAGATTGGATACTTGCAAGGGATAGAGCAAGCTGAAACCAAGTTCTTTGAACCCAAGTTGGATTCTGCAAATAAGCAATGATGGGAAGAGTGATGGAGAAGTCTAGTTCAGCAAGTCAGGAAACCCTGAGTTGGAGAGTAAAACAGCAATGCAAGAATATGCAATCTGCGAACAAGTCCATGTAATCTCAATATGGCACTGGCGACAGAAGCTGTGTCTGGAGTGCTTGATGATGGGCTTCAGCAAGAACACTTGGCATATGAGAAAACAGTGAACAAGGGAAATGCGCAGGTGGCTGCCAAACCATACCACCAATTATTGCCATTAATGGAAGATATTGCCAGATAGTCCCAGTCACAAAGTAATTGTGCAGGCAGTAAACAGCATCTTGAAGGCGGCGGCTGTGAGCCTCCTGAAACCAGAAGGGAAAGGAACAGTGGAAATTTGGTGATGCGGGGAGTGAAGTAGCCCATGTGTAAAGTACTTGCCCTGCAAATTGGAGTGCAAAGGAGGCAGAATCCCAATCAAGTAAATTATCAAAGTCACGAGGCGAAAAGAGATATTAAGTGCCTCAGTCAATTTACCTCAAAGTTCCTGGTATGGAAGTTCAACGTGCTCATCAATACCAATTGTCAATTCAGTAGACAAGATAGTCAGTTGATAAAATTGGCCAATCCAAAAAAGGAACTCAGGAAGAAGATCCAACTCAATTAGGAAAGATTGATCCAAGTCAGGAGAAATCGCTTTGTTAGGCTCAAGGGCAATTACTGGATTTAGAACAATGGGAGCCAAATCAAGTAATGTCTCAAAATTGAGCTTGGTGACAAGAGAACAAGGAATGAATGAATGAGAGTTTGATGATGAAATAGCCAACCCTGTCCCCTCTACAGAAATTGGCGCTGTTGTGGGAAGAGCAGAAGAGGGGATTGCCGAGTCAAGTTGACTTGGGGCTGAATCTAGCTGGACTGGAGAGGATACCCCTTTGAACAGTACATGACATCGCTTGAAAATGGGAGGCGTCCACTTTGTTCAGACTAGACAAGATTTGTACTAGAAGGAATTATGATGAAGACATTCTTAACTGATAATCTGGTCAAGTGGGGATGTGTGGAAATTTATATGACCACATTATCCAGCTTGTGAATTATATAAGCTTCTATTAATTTAAATAATTGTTTCATTTATTTATTTTAGCTTATTGATTATGCTTTGAGTTGATAAATGATTATGTCATCTCTTTGGCGATAATCACCAATTAAATGGTTAATAGTAATTCACAGAGGATCAAATACAATGAGAATTATAATTCCTATTTCATTGGGGATTGTTGCCAACAATGTGGTTTTGAGTAAATTGGCTCAAAATGAGCAATTAATCATGGGAAATCGTTGGGTTCAGTAGCCAACATGTGGGCTGATATGAATGACGATTTAAATACGCTATTCCATGTGGAAATTATCTGGAATCTTTCCCAAAAATGAACCAGTATCTCTTTTTGTCAGCTAGGTGTGCCAAGAACATCGTAAATATCTCTTTTTCTGTCAGCTAGGCGTGCAGAGACCATCGTGGATATCCCTTTTTGTTGGCTAGGCGTGCCAAGAATATCGTGGTTACCACAAATAATCCTAACACATGTCCTTCACCATTTTACCCTATAAATATTCCCTCACTTTACTAATAATAAACACCTTAGAACTGTGAATACTTTATGTTTTTAATTGTTGATTGTTTACTTCAAAGTGAAGTTGTGAAGAAGTACTTCCTGTCTAAGTGTTAACGCCAGAGTGAGGCCAAAGTCACTTGAACCTTTATATTGTCAGAGTAGGGCCAAATCTACCCATTTATCCGAACTTGACTAAGCTAATTGTCTTCATACAATTAGCAAATTCGTATTTATTCCCAGAGTTAGTAGTTGAGTGAACCTGTGCACCAGTGTAAACCCCACAGTTTTTACATCTGGTTCTAAGGTTGAAGCGGTGGTGGACTTTGCAAAAACTATCAAGAAGGTCCACCAAGGGGTTTCCACAAGTTTGGAGGCGGCAATTCAAGTGTATAAGGAGAACGCTGATGGTAAGTGCTGAGTGGATCCTGCGTATAAGGAAGGGGATCTCATGATGCTTGATGTTTGCAACATCCCTATCAAGCAGCCATGAAAGAAGCTGGGACCAAAGAGGATTGGCCCTTACCGCGTTGTTAGAAAGGTAGGCCATGCCTCATAACAGCTAGATCTTCCCTCTTTATTTTGGATCTTCTCTGTCTTCCATATAAGCAAATTGACGTTGTTTGATGGCCCCCATCAGAGACTCCTGAGGACTAACACGTGGATGGGGCGCCAGAGTAGGAAGTGGAAGTTTAGTTGCCTCCCGCCGTGTTAAAAGAAGGGTTGATTACCTGGTATCCTAGAAGGATTTTGACGCTGCAGAGAAAAGTTAGGTTCCAGCGCACGACTGTGTGCATGCCTTAAGATCTGATTGAAGCCTTCCACAAGCGTTTCCCCCATGCTGCTGGATCTCAACCCAAACTGACTGTTGCCGCCATGAAGTTGGCCCCAGCGCACAAGAACTTTTCTCTCTTGTACAAGCCCCTGAGAGGGGGTTGAGCCCCATCAGGAGGAGAGGGTAATTTCATGGTTATATGACATCATAGTGGGAGACCAACCCCAAGGATAAGGCTGGGCGCCAAGAGGCCCAGAAGGTGAAGCTTCAGGACCTCCCTGACCTCAGGCACACACTAGCCAACGCTGGGTACAAGATAAATATGCCCATGTTGGATTAGTGAGGTGCCTAACGCCCAGCCCTTACGTTGGTCCAGGCGTTAAAACGGAAGGTTTACATAATTAATGCAGGAGGTTTATTTGGGTAGTCAAGCAACGGGGTTTTAAAACCCATTCCATTTATGAAATCACACGTTCAGGTCGAATCCAACTTCAAACAATTACATAAGTGAAGTCAGTTTTGGCATATATTATCAATTTGGATAGTAGTGTTTGCCTATTGGTGGGCTGGTGCTTGGGCCCACTTAGGCAAATCTTGTATATCCCCAATGTAGTTTAATTCTTTTTCCCATGACCAAAACTCCTTGTTGGTCAACTTTCCTAATAAACCTTTCCCTCTTTTCCCATTTTTCACTATATTATCTTTAGCAAACCTGTGTGCGGACCTCTTTGATGAGGTCTCACACTACGTTAACCACTTTATTTTAAACACAATCAAAATTTCAACTCATGCACCGTTGGGTCGCCCAGGTTACCTCCAACCTGGGACGTTAACCCCTTTTCCCTTTGTGCACCGCTTTAACTTTGGTGGGTTGTTTGCTATCATGATTGTTTTTTTCTTCATAAGTAATTGTTGCTTTAGCACCCTCCGCTGGGCTCTAGTCGCTTTTGAATTAATGGCTAGTTTTATGGCATTGGTTTTGTGCACCGAGTACTACCACACTGGGAACAGGAGAGTTATAGACACTTTCCTTACACCCTCCCTGAAGAGGGGCCCCACAGCAGAAGGCTGCCACAATAAGAGCTTCCTGGGGCGAGTTACATTGAGCCCCAGGAAATTTGGCCTGGAGAAACTCTGGGCCCCTTGAGGGGAAAAGACAGATGGTGAGGGCAAATTGGGACTGGGCTTCCATAATTAGCCCACCTGGTATGGGGACGCACGCACAGCACGTGGCTGAGTTGCGCCCCCTCCCAGGCTCCTGTTGGTGATGGTCTTCCCATCCCAATCAGGAAGGCACTTTCTCCAATAGAAGCATGAGAGGGGTGCACAGTTCAGCGTGGCTGAAAGGCCATCCCCTTAATGTGCAGACCATCCATTGGTGAGGGAGCCCTGCTGGGACAAGTCCCCTTGGTGCCAACTGAATCCCTGGTAAGCGGAAGGCCCCACCAGGATTTTTGGCTGACGGTTACTTTGGGTCCAGGGTTGGCCATCAGTCACTGACTCTCACTGGTGCTGGTTCCTTGACAACTTGGACCTATTGACCACTGGGGTTGGCTGAACTGGGGATTGAATGCTTGCAGTGCACATTTGACTTCAGTACTATGTAACAGTCAGAGAGTCCCAGTTTCCAACCGCCATATAATAAATTTTTTTTGGCGCATTAATAGCATCAAAACAGTCTAATTGTGAGTAGGGAGAGGTTTGAGGCACCAATAGCATCAAACATTTCTACACCAAGTTGGTTGTACAAACTCTGAAAGTGGTTGGTCTGACCCAACCACGCAAAAACTCCTTGTAACTGGATACCCAAGAAATGACCAATAGGTAAGCGAGGTATGCTAACCCCAAAACAACCATTATTTTATTCTTGTTATAAAATGGGCCCGTCAAACAGAGCTTGTCTGGGGAGCAACTGACAATGCTCTCAAGAGGGAAAGAGGGGTAGAATTCCAAAGTAAGCTTCAATTTTTGTTGGGTGCGCCTTTTGAAGGCTGCCTTTCAGGGTCCTCACCCAATACATTGATTAGGCTCATACAAGCCTAATCTACAATTCAGATGAGGCACAACCCAGCGCGCAAAACCAACCAAACCAAAAGTCCTTTTAAATGATTTGACTTAGATTTGGAAAATCCGAATTTGAGCCAAAATGCAACAATCAGGACGAACTCAATCATTACAGGTGTGGGCTTTTGGGTAAATGAGTATGGGATGTCATGACTCTGGGTAGTACCACTGAGCACTTTATTGTGTAAATGTCTGAATAGGTGGAAGGAATTGACACAGCTTTAGTTCAGATGAGGGACCAGGATACCCTACTAGAGTGGTGGATGACTAATCATGCCAACACAGTTACAATTAATTTAGCCAACTTTGAGCTGAGTGGAGTAATCAGTGGGCATTAACCATTTGACCAGACCTTTCTTAACAGCCTCAGAATACAGCCAATTACTAAGTCAAATTAATCAGTTGGAGAGTTCCATCCAGGTGGCTCAGGGCTGAGCCATCACTCTTCCATTCATTGAGATGGTGGAGTACAGCTTCTCTTTCTGCTAAGCATTACTTTTCAAAAATCAATTCAGCCTTGAAATTTAGCTCCACTAAAGAGATTTACGAAAACTATTAGCAAATATATGGCGGGAAACCCCGCAAAAGAACCCGCGGGCTCGGCCAAAAGAGCCAGCACCACCCCAAAATGAAGCAACCCCCGGTTACCCACCTCAGGGTCAACCAAAATCACCCGCTCTCAAGAAGCGGCTGTGAAAGCAGGCACCACCCCCCAACCTGGAGCTACTTCAACTAGCGCTAGTTCACCTGATCGCACTTCTGCAACCTGCACGCCCAACAGCTCTGCGTGTGCTACCTCCCACCAACCCGCTGGGCCCCTCCAACCAAGGAGGCCATCACCCACGCTGTTTTAATAGCGTCTTCTCAGTTGAATGCAATTCAGCCCATCCAGGAATTTACCTCCCCCATTGTGTCAGATAATTCAGCCCCATCTATTATTGCTGACGCCGTGTTTCTGGCTCCTCCCATGAGGGTCGATACCCAGCTACCTGGCCCCAAACCCTCGGATGTAAGGTTGGATTAGCCGCACATTCTGGTTCACTAAGCACCAAATTGGGACAATATACTCTTTCCAATGGGGATTCAGATAGTTCGGATTTTGGAACTTCACACCAGTTCCAATCTCACCCGTCCCATTTAAACCCCGTAATTGGCACTTCGCAAGTTGGCACTTTATCACCATATGCTGAAAACGACCAATTCACCAATCAGCCAGTGAGTTTTGCCCACGAAATCACAGCAAATACTCAGGCTGAATTTACCCAAATAGATTGGGATGATGATGAAACATCGCCCTCCTCCCAATTGGCTGGAGTTAATTCCAATCTGGATGGGCCTCCCAAATTTAGCGAGGCCCAACAACTCGCCCCTCAATTCAATATGACGCCAGCAACTGCTGGCACATTCCAGCAATAGGGGAACTTCGCAAACTTGTCCAAACCACCAGCTCGCATTCAACCCACGTTTGCAGCCCAAAGCAAACACAAACATACCAAAGGAGCCACTTGGGCGTGGCAAAAACCTCTGGCACCAACGCTACCCAAAGCTGATCCCCGCGAAGTGGCGTTTATTGCTGATGTTAAGAAGAAATGGGCCAAACTAGAGCGCAAAAAGCTCTACTTCGCTCAACCCTCTCCCACGCGATTTGCCTTTATTATGGGCATAACCCAGTTGAATTCTATACTGAGGATTACTTCTCATACTTTTCAGCAATCGCGAAGACATTCCCAATTAACAACACCATCCACGAATCAGTGGAGGGCCACTACATCGATGTGGGCTTCACTGAAACTGCCCTTGCTGACCATGCTGCCACCCTCCAGGTCATTATTCCGCGTGGATCTCTTCACATCTCCTGCACATGCTCTCACATGGAGAAAATTTCATGGGTTAATTTTTCCAACCTATCAACGACTATTGATCCTAAGTCTCTTAAACTGGAGCTCCATCGTGGTTTAATGGAGTTTGGGTCTGTTCTTTCAGTGTACTTTAGCATCCCCTCTTACTATGCTCCCACTCAAAGAGCTCGCATGGCTAGGGCGTCGTTCATCCCCTCCCTCGCTGTATCCCGCAACATTGAGGTTATTCCTTGTGTGGCGGTAGTTGGGGCATGCCCTGAGATCTTTTTGTCGACCCTGATCAGGCGCGCCCCCGGTGATCATGGTGTAACACCCTTGGACACCTGTATAGTGGCTGCACAGCTCGAAAACAAGCCCTCTTAGCCACCACCCAGGGGCCTGAACCAGGCCAAAAACGATCCCACGTGGCCGCAGCATCAATTCCACAACCCACACAATGGGTTCCCGTTCAAGGCCTGTCCCCCTGAGGCCTTACGCCTAGCAGTTGAAACAGCTAACCCCACTATTGGTATAGGATACCTTTGCACTCATGCCCCCTTCCAGTGGGCACCCCCTCCAATCTCCCAGAGTCAACTCCCTCTCTCACCAAGCGCAAGGCATCTCCCACAGGGCGCCCCTCGTCAGCCACCCCCACTCAGGGCTCCGCGGCACCCCACCAACCTCCACCAGCGATTTATCGCATCAACCCTCAGCTCCCAATGGAGCTATGCCCACCAGCATGGACTGACAACCCGCGGACTGCGGTAGAAGTGCCACCTCAAAGAGTCCTACCCCAACCCCACAGTCCATTTCGCGCGGCTCCTTTGCAGTGTTGGAGGAAGTGAATATGGACTCAGACTCATCAAATGGGGGCACCGCGGAGGTAGCAGTTGAGCACCCTCAGGTCCTTCCTCTGCAACAGAGCGGGGGCAGCATCCTAGGCTGGCTTACTAGGTCCTCCGCCCCCGCCCTCTCTCCTTCCCCTCAGAGCCCTTGACGCTCCTCACTGATTGCAGCTAATAGTCAAGCTAAAGGACTCAAAACTACCCGCCTCACAGCAGCAGGTTTAAGCGCTGGCAACCCCCCAGGACATGGAGGGGAACAGCTATGAGTCCCCACGGCAGCACCCTGGCCCTGCAATCCATCAACGCGAATAGGTTGCGGGACTTTAAGCGGAGAGACCGCCTCCTCCACAACTTCAAGTCAGCACAAATTGACATCGCTGCTGTCCAGGAGCCCCATATCCTCCCCCACGAACAATCTGCATGGAATGAACAGTTTGAAGGCAACTCCTTCTGGACAAACCATGCCGCCCTTATTGTTTTAATCCCCAGGTTAAAACCCATTCTTTTTCACAATATCTAGGTGGCCGCCTCAAACTGGCCAAACTCACCACTCTTGACTTCTCTTTCTTCGCTGCAAGAATCTACCTGCCTAATGCAGGTCAGGAGCAAAACCGGCTCTTGAAAGAGCTCGTCCAACTCAATCTCCCACGGAATACAGTACTCTTAGGGAGTTTTTAACACAACCATAAGTCGCGTCCGTGACTCTTACCCCCTGCAGCAAAGGAACTCCCTGGATCAAGTCACCTCCAGGATTTCCTTCGCCTGAGTGGTTTTACGGATGCGCTTTCACCCTCCGCGTCTGGCCTAGGTTGCATTACTAGGATCCAGTATGATGGAGGAGCTTTCCAGTCAGCGTCACGCATAGATATGGCACTGATTGGCCCCCTGCTAATTGGCCGCGTCTCCTCTCCCATCTCTCGTGACAACCATCTGAGTGATCACAGGTCACTCACCATTGTTCTCACCACCACACTTAGACTGTCGCATAGGTTCTGGCCTAGGGTTGCCCCAGCTCTTCTCAACAAACCCTTCACTAAGGAGAAGCTGTCTATGACCATCTGGGAGACTCTCACCTCCCCCCCACCCCACCTGCTTGACCACAAGGCTAGATGGGCGGTGACCAAGGAGGGCATCACCCGCGTTGCTTACAACTGTGCCAAAGCCCAGATGACCGCAGCTCGCGCCAGAGTCAGAAGGCGGAATCCAGAATCAGACATCTGGAGCGAAACTGCCAGCCTTCGCCCTCTCCCAGTTGGTTGGATGACTGGGGAGTGGCGCAGGAAGCAAATCGCTTGGAGCTCACACTGCAGGAAGAACGGGCAGCAAACTTTACAACATCTCGTTACTATGCTCAATGGGAACGCCCCACCCGCTTCTTCTTTCAGAAACAGAAAGCCCGGTCAACAGCGCAGGATATTACTGCACTGAAGATTGGCACTACAACCACTTCAGATAAAAAGAAATCACGCAGGAACTACACCGCTTCTACTCCAGCCTCTTCCATGCCACCCAGGTGGACCCATCGGACATCCAAGACTTCCTGTGGCGGGCTCCAGAGCCGCCCATTGACCCATGGGCTGATGAGGCCCTACTGGCGCCTATTTCCATCCAGGAGGTGATGGAAACCCCTCTGAAATCCCCACGGCTTAAAGCCCCAGGCCCAGACGGAATACCCTTCGAGGTGTACCTTCTGGAACCTGCGGTGATAGCCAGAACCCTCCGCGACCTCTTCGCTGCACTCTTGGTGAATGGCAAGGTCCTCCCCGACTCCAGAGGCTCAATCCCGACCCTCATTCAAAAGAATTCAGACCATGAGAACCTGGCGAACTGACGCCCCATAGCGTTGATCAACACAGACCACAAGCTCTTCACGAAGCTTCTGGCCAACCGCATCACCAAATGGGTGTCACCTCGCCTCTCCCCATCCCAGCACGGTTTTATTCCAGGGAGGTCGTTATGGGACAACTATAATGACCTTCACGTGACTTTGACTGCTAACTCTCATAAGGTGAATGGCTTTGTGGCTCTCCTGGATATGGAGAAAGCATATGATCGGGTGGCCTGGAAGTATATTGATGCTTCCCTGGCCCGCTTCCATCTCCCCCCCGCAGCTAAGCGCTGGATATCAGCGCTCTATCACCAGCTCCACACTAGAGTCCTGGCGCCAATGGGTTTTACAGTGGCAGTACCAGTTGGACAAGGTCTCCGTCAAGGGGACCCCCTGAGCCCTATCCTTTTTAACATCACCCTCGACCCCCTCTTGGCCTCCTTACAGGACAAGCTAATAGGGATTCTGGTCCCAGGTAAAGCCCCCACCCGCACCATGGTATTTGCAGATGACACCGCCATTGCATTTGGCTGCCCTGGGGATGTTGCCCTCGCTGCTGTGACCATTGAGAGGTACACCAAGGCGTCCAACGCCATGGTCAACACCTCCAAGACAACAGTTGTACAGGTCGGCTCCCCCACCTTCCCCCCACCATTTGGTATTGAACCTGTGCGCGTTACCTTCCGTCACCTGAGCGTTCTCACCAACCAACAAGGAGTTGCGCTAAAAGAAATGAGGACTTGCTCCTCGCAGCAGTTATCTCCAGGATTGCCAGCTGGAACCGGCGGCACATCACCCCCAGGGTCGAGCTCTGATGGCCAATGTGTTCCTCCTCTCCATTCTGGTTCCTAGCGCACGTCTGCCCATTCACAGATGCCTTTTATACGCGGCTCAATGTACTCCTCCGCTGCTGGATCTAGGCTCAAACCATCCACCAATGGCCCTCTCAACCATTGCCCAACTCTAATGAAGGGGGCCTAGGCTTCTGGACACGCGATCCCATGCCACCACAATCTTCATGAAGTTCCTATGGCCGATTGTCTGCTGGGACGCGACCCCCATTCCCCAATGGGCGCCCGCCCTCCGCCAGTCAGTGTCAGCAGCTCTAGATCTTCCTAGAGAATCTCTGACCTCATTAGGCGAGTGGCTCACAAACCACCCAGGCCATCGCCTGAAACCATCCTCATCCCCCTACTGGAACCAGGCTCTCCTTGCCCTGAAACGAGTAGGCGCGCGGATCCACCATGCCTTCCCGTACAGAAGGGAAGGCCCTGGCCTCAGCCCCCGTCGCCATGCAATTGTGCACAATGGACAAGTTGTCACAACTTGCCTCAACCCCCAAGATCGTCCTCCTATCCGCCCAAGACTCCTTGAGCTCCTCCCTCCCTCCGCGAGATTTGATCTTAAGGAATTGTGGAAGGACGTCTATCACCCCATCCTTTCAGCAAAGATGTCCAACACCTTATGGAGGGTGCTCCACTGTTCATACAGGACAGGGGACCGGACTGGCCCTACCTTACAGTACTGAAACTGCCCCCGCTGTGTGGAGCCTATTGACTCCCACCTCCATCATTTTTTCACCTGTCCAGGTGTCTCCGCATTTTGGCCAAAGGCCCTAGCGCTCCTCAATGCTCAGCCCTGGTCTGGACACCCTGTGCAAGACCTCATGTTCGAGCAGACGTTGCCTGGTTGCCATCAACCCCTCCATGTCCTTGCCTATGCCACGGCCATCTGGACCATCCATAACTCCTTCCTTCGTGCTGCCTTTGGCCAGCAGGTGTGGACCCTTCCACACATGATCACCCACTTTCAGGTACATTTTGAGATGGCCCTGAAGGTCTGCACTATGTCGCCAACCCTCCCCCGCTCAGTTGTCACTGCAGCACGGCTCTGGCGCGCAAACCCCTCCCTTTCTTGATGCCTCCTCCCTCCTTCCCTCGCCTCAGGCTCTTAGGAGCCCAGGCGTAATTTAATGAACATCAATAATCCCCCTCGGGTTAAGACCATCTAGTACTAAAAAAGAGATGGTGGAGTACACTGATATGAAAGTGCGCTTGGATAACCTTTGCCATCTGATGAGAAGTTGGTGCAGGAACAAGCTGCTCTAATCAATCAGGTGGATGAAGTGAAAAAAACAAGCACATAATAATAGATGGCAGAATGTGAGAATGCAGGGCACGTTTGATAATTTACTTAAACAGCTTCAGGAAATGGAGCATAAACTGATACAGAGCTATAATTTCACCGCTAATTACAGAAAGAAAGCAGGGAGCTTGTCAGGGAAACTAGAGCGCAGGAGGTCGCTGGAGGGAAAGACACAGGCCAAAGGTGATACAGGGCCAAGTGACCAAACAAAACGAAGAGACGTCCTAAATGGTCAGTATTGTGTTTACATATAAGTCTTTGGAGCAAAAGCACACCAAACAGGCCACAACCATCAGGGAGAAGAGGCTTAGAGCTGGGAGGGGTGGCGTAAAATCCAAGGCAAAAACCAGAAAAATAGGAGGAGGTGGAGCCAGCGGAATAAGTGGCAGAGTGGATGGATGTCTCACATACAGCAGTGGGTAAAAAACAAAGCGGAAAACAAACTCCAGCCATCACAGATCTTTGGAGAGTTATATGTTTTATTAAAGAAAAAGAATCGTACATGAAACTGGCCCAAGATTCTGGACTTTATTAGGGTGATCAGAATATCTGAGAAAAGCAAAGCCTTTCTCATATTGGGACTTAATTTATAGGGGGTTGCTTCACGAAGATTCTAGTGGCTATTGAAATCTGATATGAGCTACAAATTCGTTGTCCTTCAACAAAATCAAAAAAAATTGAATTTGGACAAATTTCGTAACCTCATAGCTTGTGATTTTCTGGGTGTTAAGTTCGATTCCCGCCTGGGTTTTTGCCTCAAACAAGCCGTTTTCCTCAGTCCTGGCTGGAAAATTTAAAGCCCATTTTTTGTCAATGACCTTAGATAGGTCATCGGTGACCCTTAGGGGTTCTGGTCTCTGCCCCAAGGGCTTGTTGGACTTATCTTTATAATGGCGGTTAATTCTAGGAAATATGTCACTAGCTGTGACAGAGCTTAGGCAGGGGGAGAGATGGGCAGTGTCAGTGCTATTTGGTCAAAGGGAGCAAATAATGGGCGAACTTTTTGCTGGACATACTGGTGAGGGAGGTAAGGGTGCAGTCAGCAGCAATTTTAGCAAGTGGAACTATGGAATAGCCAGCAAGTATCCCTTAATGGTCATGGCAGTTTCTCCCAGCATTCTAACCTTTTCCCAGTCAACTACAGAAGATTTGTATCCGTTCTTATGGACTAATTCTTGCCCACAAGAGGATGTTCCCTTCAGCTGATCTGAGCCTAGCCTATCTGTTCCCCAAGCCCAAAGCATGGACCTGGGTGCTTTTATATGGATTGATAAGTTTCTGCCTTTCAGTTGATATGGGAACATGCACAGGTATTACAAATGTTTCAAATTTTCCAGGGAAGGAGCATTAGATCAGCGTAGAGCTAAACTGTTGTTATCTACTCTGGATGTTGAG
This sequence comes from Massospora cicadina, assembly GCA_022478985.1. Lineage (NCBI taxonomy): Eukaryota > Fungi > Entomophthoromycota > Entomophthoromycetes > Entomophthorales > Entomophthoraceae > Massospora > Massospora cicadina. The sequence goes on from JAKSZP010009227.1 coordinate 222,497, forward strand.
ACAGCAGACCTGGTCACATATTACTTTAAGAATAGTACCATAATGTACAAAGAGGTGAAGGAGACTGCGCTCCATCTTTTGGGGTGTGGCAATATGCCGCAGCGCAAGGCCAAATTTCTGACAATACAGCTTTAAAAAATCGAGTCCCTGGTAAAGTTTGCAGAGCATTCACGGCTGAAGCTCATTTATTAGTGGGAACAAACAACTTGACCATCAAGGACATGGGCATAGAGATGACAGTGGCTGTTAAGCCATATTGAAAGCTGATAATGCTATGACCCACATTCTTCAAGAAGACACGGAGCTTTTAGAATTGTTAATTCTTTACGCCATCTCCCTGTCATATTTAGTGCTCCCAACGTGGGATGGAAAGACCCTGCGACTGCTGCCACCTCCCTATTGGGCTTTGGACCATAACGCCCCAGATATACTCCGTTGTGTAATACTCACCCACTTAATATTTTAGTGGGTCCTTTCCAACCTCCTTATGCACAACTGGCTCATCCTCAGCTAAATTACAATTCTTCCTTTAACTCCTGACCTGGACCTTTGGGTGGGATACATAGATAAGATCATTTATGAATGCTTGTTTCTCATGTGGCAAAAGAGGCCACGATGCGGCTAACTGCCCTGACAACATGCTTTCTCATTCTATACCTCCCTCCCTGATTGAACAGGGAGAAATTCAAGTGTAGTAGTGATGGGAAGCTCTTCCCCCGCCGGTCCAAATTTATTTTCTCTAGTGACTCCCACGAGTTGCTTTGCGTTGATCCTGGCTCTCCCCCCTCAATGACTTATTATGTCAACAAATTCCTCACAATATCTCAGCCTCAACCCAAGAGAGAGACCAAGACCCTACAGAACTAGAGCTCCGCTGAGATGCACAAAATCCATACGCCTGGAAAATCCTTGAGCAAAACAGCACAGGCGAAGTCAAACCCTCAACGGATGTCGCCTCCCTTATGGGGGTGAACGTTGCAAGTCCTGTATAAAGGATTGCACAGGAGTATCTTCTCATTAGTTGCCAGTATTGTCACTTTTCTTGGTAACAAAAAACCCTTGAATGTTCATATGTTAAACAACAACGGTTCTTCTTATTTAAAGTTTACCTATTGTGATATTTTCAGAATACAAATATGGGCTATTATAGAGGCCGACTATATTCAATATAATATCCAACCAGCTCGTGGCTAATCTTCCGCTGAATCCTGATGTGGAACATTGAGTGGTGTATGGGACCTCAGGGACACAGAGCACTGTGTTGGAGGGCGCTTACAGCGCATTACCTCTGAGGTTGGTTCAGTCAGGGCTTCCGCCCCTGCTTTGGTTCTACCAAATAATAATTATGATATGTTGATTGGAGCCGCGTTCATGTGGTAATTTGGGCAGTGGTCAATATGGCGTAAGAAAAGATTAATATCCTGGTACAACAGATCCCCATCTATTCTACCTCCAGCGGAGTCCCGCAGGACCCAATCCACTTCAGTCAAATTTATCTTGTGTGTAGCAATACGGTAATTCCTGTTTAATATTGGTGGATGAATCAAAGTACCAGATCTCTGCCTAACCAGATTTATGAATAAAAAGGCATTCTGCTACGAGCTATGAACGCCATCAGTATACATTTGGGGTATCAGGTCATATTGGGGACTAAACTCAATATAGATATCCTGGAAGTTCTATATGATGAGATTTTGGGTCCCTATCAGCAATAAAGGCTCAAACCTCATGTGGCTCCTGGATTACTGCTACCAGGGCATGGGGAAGTGAAAGTATTGATAGTGAACCTCCAGAAGGAGTCTCTGACGGTCCAAAGGCACCAAGTGGTGGCTTATTTACACTTGACTCCTATTGATGAGGTTCATTGTATTCACAATTTCAGGTCTTTGGAGGACTTTGGCCTACCTGTATGTTAAAAATCTAGATTTTTTACCGATGATCCCAGAGATTAACTGCACAGGTATAGTATGTGCACGATTCACGTTATTTAAAAGTAATTGATATGTTATTGATAATAGTAAGATGACTATTATACATATTTGAATAGATAAGCCCAATGTGGTCCAACGCTAGACCTGCAATTATCCACGAAATACTGGTGATGTTAATTATAGGGACTTCTTCCCTGTTCCATCTAACTTGATCCACTCTCAGATTCAGAGTTTCTGGCCTTTCTAATTGTCACGATGATTTTGTGGAGATTTATTATTAAGGTCTGCTTCTCTTCTAATGATCCTCAATCCTTCCTCTTTATAATACAAAAGAGTCCACAATTATTGTATACCACAAAAATAATAACTGAAGATGAATAAAAATTATGTCATAAAATGGAAGAGCCTTTTCTTACACTAGGATGAATCTTTTTTATTGATATGTATTGTTAGGGAATTCATAGAGGGAATTTGGCACCCAACTCCTCGGTTGGCGCCTCAACCATGATTTGCCAGCCGTTGCCATTGAACTTCCCTATGACATCTCACTGGAAATGGTCTTCTCCATCAGGTTAGGATTCCTCCATCAGACATCCTCGAGACCTGAAATAGAAAGAGTCAGAAAGCGTGTCCCTAATGCTTCCCACTTGATCGCAGCAATTCAACCACATTTGGCTAGTGAACTGCTTAGGTAATAGGACTCTTTACTCGTTATGGCATGTCACAAGCCAACTGATTGATTTGCTAGTTGCAGGCGGCATCACTCGCCTCACAACTGTTAATTAAATTCCCAATTGGCCATTGATGAAACCTAACTGATTCGATTTGTACATCTGGTAGTTAATCAGCATTCAACTATCAGATGCCCAAATTTCGTTAGCAACTTTTCACAACAAGATCTTAAGCATCCACCTGGATTGATCCTCAATGGATCCAAACCTGGCGTTTGCTTAAAATTCCTGAACATTATAAACCTGAAGTCAGGGTCAACTGATATCCAGTTCATTTGCCAACGGGTCATATCCCTAGCAATTTAACAGATAATCTAGGAGGCTGGAAAGGTGGGCAAAGATCCCAACACTGTACAAACCTCATTTGGCATATTGTCTGTGGTTCCGCAGGAAGCACTGACTGGGATGTCAGATGAACAGAAGGATAGGGTGATGGCCCTTATTAAAAACTACAGTGGTGTTCTTGCATCCACTAACCACGATTTGGGATGTGCTCATGGAGTTGTGCATCAGGTAGATACAGGCAATCACCCCCATTCAGTTGCAGCCTACCTAGTGATTGAAGGCTGTGGAGTGTGTTTTGTCTGAGGAAGTAGACAAATTGTATGAGCAGGGGGATATTAGAGCCGTCCAAGAGTCCTTATTCATTGCTGGTGCTAATTGTTAAGAAAAAAGATGGCAAAAACTTGGTGGTCGTTGACTACCAGAAGCTTATTAGCCTTATAAAAAAGAATTCACATCATCTTCCACAGATTTATGACGCTTTAGATCAGCTGGGAGGCGCTAACTATCTTTTGCCATGGAATTGATATTTGAGTACTGGAAAATTGAATTGCCAGCGGAAGAACGCAAGTAATATGCTTTTATCACTTCAAAGGGTTTATTCCAGTCTACACGTATGCCCCAAGGATTATGTAAAGCCCCAGCTACGTTCCAGCGTTCTAAGGACACCATCTTGGGTTACCTGAAGCTGCCCGGCGTTCTAGTCTACCTCAACAATATCAAATTGTTCTTGTAGATGTTCACAGAGCATCTCGACCACTTAGAACAAGTGTTTTGCTGATTTGCTAATGTTAACACCAAGATCAAGCCTCTAAAGTGCCATTTTTTCGAGAAGCAATTGAAATCCTTGGATTCGTGGTAGACTCAAAAGGGCTTAAACTGCAGCTGGCGAATGTGGAAGCTATATGTATGATCTGTCCCAGCAATAAGCAAAATATCCAGTTGTTTTTGGTGATGGTCAGGTACTACTGGCGGTTTATTACTAACTTCACTGTAATTGGGCACACTTTTTGACTATTATAGAAGAACGCCACCTTTGACTGGACTGAATGATGTTAAAATGCTTTTGATGCCTTGCGGATCGTGTTGGCTAGTGCTCCTGTTTTGCAATACCCTAGTTTTGATAAAAAATTTATTATACAAACGGATGCTTCCCTTTCCGCTGTAGGGGCAGTATTATCCCAAAAGGATGATGACGGTGTGGAGCATCATGTCGCATTTTGTAGCCTGAGCTTAAATTGTCATGAACGTAATTACACCATGGCTAAGTGGGAGTGCTTAGAGGTTATATATTCATATAAAAATTTCCAGGTATAATTTCATGAGGTGAAATCTAAAGTGGTAAACGATCATGTCTCATTACGTTGGCTGCAGAATCTTTGGGAACCTGAAGGGTGTCTTGCACAATGGTCTCTGAAGGTCCTAACTTATGACCAAAATAGTACACCAGCCAGGGGCAAAAGATCAGAATGTGGACTGTCCCTTGTGTTTACCAACGGTCGCCATTATAGTGGATTTGGCTGAAATCATTTTTGAGGAGATGATTGTGGGCAAATATCACGATGAGCTGCCACACGTGATCAAGGCGTTAGATGGGCTTTGACACAACACCTTTTTGCACAATGGGAATTATACAAGAAAATTGGAGAAATGATGCTGAGTTTCCTGAAACCTTTTGCTAGGCAGCAATTATTGTGGATGCCCATAAGGCGGTAGGTCATGGAGGGTTGTGGAAAACGTTGGAGTTCTTGTGTCCCCAATACTATTGAGAGAGCATGCATTACGACGTTCTTGAGATGGTTGCTTGTTGTCATCAGTGCCAATTAAAAAACTTTCCACAAGAAGACCACCTACCAGATAGTTAAGCCTTGTTTTTCATGGCATATTGTTTCCCTTGACGTGGTGGGTCCTCTGCCAACTGGTTATTCTGTTTTTTTAGTACTAGATGGTCCCAACCCGAGGGGGATTCATTGATGTAGTGGTTCATTCTGTTTTAAGTATATACTACTAACCATAAATCACATGACAAAATGGGCGGAAGTAAGAGCGTTCAATGACTTAGGGACTGTCACTGCTGCCAAGTTTATCATGGAGTGTTAGTCATACAGCGACATAATTGTCCACAAACTTTATTCTCACAGACTACAGAACAAATTTCACGTCACATGTTCTGCCCAAGCTGAATGAACTAATAGCAATCCTTGGGGTCTTAATTACTCCATATCAATACTGAAACTAATGTAATGGCGGAATGGTTTAATGGAACATTGTTAATCATTATCCACAAGCTTGTTAAGGATCGTCCCTCTGAGTGGAGCACCCTCCTATCCACTGCTGCTTTTGCTTTTAATATCATCTATCACTCGTCAAGAGGGAAGAGTCCTTTCCAATCGCTTTAAGGTAGATATCCAGCTTTGCCCTCTTTGCTTTACTCCTATGTGGAGGATACTGACAGAGTAGATCACAGCATTATCTGATTAGCTTAACGGACACTCTGATAAAACTCCAAACTGAAGCTTATTCTAACAATTTAGCTAAGAGGATTATGATCAGGAGGTTGAACAAAATAGATGTAGTGGATTCCCCCAGCTTGCTGTAGGAGACCATGTCTTGTTCCATGACCAACATGGATTTAGAAGGACGAACAAGATTGTTAACATCTGGACTGGACCATTTGAGATAATTAAGAAGACTTATATCAATGCCTACATCATTAAGAAACCTACTGGGGGTCATATTATCGACCTAGTACACGCAAAAGTCCATTTGGTTTATAAGCAGAAGGAGCTTATCATCCAGTCAGGGAGGTAATGTTGAGAAATTTGTATATCTGGGCAATAAGCCATATATACAGTGGATTTTACTTTATGAGTTGGGGTGAGCCTCAAGTTTTGGGCATTATATTATGTTGATGTGAAGAGAATTAATCAAAGTGATAATAGTTTAGAAAATTGAGGAATTTCCACCAAAGCCTCAATGATGGGACAAACCCCCTAAAAATGTAGGGAATAGAGAATTATAAGCTAACAGGTCAAAATTGACCAAGAAGATCAAAGTTTAACAATTGTAAAAGAGGAGAACTTTTCTTTCTCGTTGCAAACACTTTTGCAATCTATTCAATTCAAGACTGAATCTAGTTTGATAATCTCACAGAGGAGATTAGTCTGCGCCCATGTCAGGGAGCAGTTGGGCAAGCAAGGTAAGAGGAGCAGGTGGAAGGCCCGCGGCCTCCAACGTTTGAAAACGCCCCAGAGAATCTGGCGGAATAGACAAAAATCTTGAAAACCGGCGGTCACATTTTTCCCAGAGATACTTGCATCTCAAGCTTTTGCAACCAGTACATCAACACGCCACACTCCCAGCCACTTTTGTTGGTGGAATCCGGAGTCCGTGTGTATCTGGACATCCAAAAAATCGGCCTTATGGGAAAAATTTTGTGAAGATGTACACAAAGTTTTCCCGACTGCAGTGTATGTTGCACCTCACTCCATGTCACATGGTTGGCTGGACCTAGGTTTCGAAAGCAAAAAAGCAGCAGACAAGGCTGCAGCAGTGCACATAGTGGTTGACCTCCCCAAAGGGCAATGGGTTGTTGAAACCAAATGCACCAGATGGACAAAATCAAACCAAATTTTCCTCACATTTGACTTTTTTCTTACTACGGTAAAACGTGATATTTTGGAACAACACCTGAAAGATGGTCTCGCCATATATGGCAAAATACAATCTTTCGAAATGCAATGCTTCACGCTGATGCCACACCTGTGCACCGGCAAAGCCATCGCAGTTCTGACTCCAACTGAGGATATTGCAAAGGACCTAACCCAGATCCCACACTCCACTTTTATCAATATTGCAGGGCATACCACCCACCCATTCCAGGTGACTGTGGACAGCGCGCCCCCCATTTGCACCCACTGTGACGCGTCAGCCATAAGGTGCACGCATGCCCCATCAAGGAGGGCGTCACATTCCAAGAGCACCCCTCGGCGGCCATGGCCAATGGAGAGGCGCACTACAAACCAACTGCAAGCACCAAAGAGGCTTTCCCATGGGGAGCACAAGGCTGCTACCTATTGGTAAAGCCTATCTCCCCGCAGGAATGGAAGAAGGCCAAACAGGCCTGTAGGGCTGCAGCCAAGGAAGCGGCCAAGGCCACCACCACTATCCCACACTCACAACGCCAGGAGGACATGGAGACCTTCATGGTGGAAGCATCTTGAGAATCCATCATCCAATCATATTGGGAAGCCCATGCTGAGTGGGCCACTCAATCTGAGGATCCAATGGGAGATTCGATCTCACCCAATTGTTGCACCCAAGCTCCAATCAAAACTGACTTGGGACCTATCCCAACTGAAAAAAAAAATTTTGACCCGCTTGACAGTGCACTGAACTCGTCCGCACCACAAAAAATTCGTCCGACATCAGGGAAACAGAAAGCAAAGGCCAATGCCAATGTGACTCTTTCTGCAAAAATCAACAAAAACTCCGATAGTGTTGCTGCTAACACCCGCACTGCTGTGAAAGCCCGTGGGGACCTAGAAGAGGCTGGGGGGCCCAGGGGCCCACCCCCTCGCACCTAAGGTGCAATGGGGGAAACCTTCACTCTAGGGACGTTGAATATCGCTGGACTCAAGGCCTCCCCGTCCTGGGCTAGGAAACTGAGTTTTTTACAACACAATTTACCCATAGATATCCTGGCCATCCAGGAGTCCCACTGTCCACGAGGTTCCAAGGAAGCTTGGAAAACAATGCTCCTCCCATCCCTATCCTTTTGGTCAAAGCACTGTGGGGTGCTAATTTGGAAAAATAAATTTTCAAATTCACATCCTCAGAAATATTCCTAAATGGCTGAGTGCTCATTGTCACCTTCTCGTGGGCTGATGTAGCGCACGCAATCATCAACATCTATGCCCCAAATGGTGCACACGAGCATCAGGAATTTTTCTCATCAGTCAAATCCCTCCCACTACCCCCTGATTCTTTCCTAGTTGGCGACATGATCTGTTTGCTAACCTCACCAATGGACCGGCGGCCTCCCTCACCCCACACCCCACAGGGTCACGTAGAACTACGCGTTCTAAAGGCCACCCTTGGGTTACTGGATGTGCTGCCGCGACATGCCCTGCTGCTCAAAAACATGACGCGTCCCCATGTCCACAATGGCTAATTAAGGTCCATGACCTGTATCAACCTTATTCTTTCACCGGCAAAATTCCAACCCCACATCTCCCACTTCAAAACAATGAAAATGGAATTCTCTGACCACCAACTGGTCTTGATAACCTACCACCTACCTGTCACAGTTGCTAAGGCCCCACATTGGTGCAAAATCCGCCCCCCCGAGCTCATGTTGCCAGGATTTTCCACGTGGTTGGAAGAGGCAACTTCAGCAAAATCGTTTGTTGCACCATTTTGCATGGACCCCATTTCCACATGGGCAACTTTCAAAGAGGACACCATCCGCCACTCTCGCCATCTCTCCTCCAGATGCTCACGAGCCACATCAGCGGTTATCTCGCATGCTCTGGTGGAATTGGCACACTTGGAGTCCAACATTCCAGCTACAGGATACAGCCCTGCATGGGGCCAGAAGTGGGCGGAGGCAGCCACCCACCTCAATGCACTCAAAAGATAACACAAACATCGGGTTTGTGCTCAATACAGGGCCACATGCATCGCAAAAGGTGACAAGTGTTCCACATATTTCTTTAAAAAAATTTCGCACCATGCCAGAGCGTGGCCTGCACACAGGTGCAAAAATCGGATAATTCCATTGCGGACACACCGGCCAAAGTGGTAATCAAAACGCAAAAATATTACTCTGAGTTATACTGAGCCAAACTAATTCAGCTGACCAAAGTGGCGGAATTTCTCAACTGAGCTAATATCTGCACCGTTTTCCAATACCCGGAAATAATGAATTTAACTACCCCAAACAAATTATGGACAGCCATTCGCGGTGCGCCAAACCAAAAATGCCCAGGCCAGATGGCATTCCATATGAGTTCTACAAAAAATATTTCAAATATATATCCCCATTGCTGCTCGCCTCACTTAACCAAAGCCTGTTGGAAACGCGCCTCCTACCAGGAGGACATGAGGCCTTCACTGTCACACTCTTTAAGAAAGGGGATAAGCTTGACTTAGCCAACTGGCGCCCCATTTCTCTAACAAACACAGACACCAAAATTTTAACAAAAATCATGGCTAACCGTTTAGGGACTTTAGCATCTGCCACCATCTCCCCAGAACAATTCAGTTTCATCCCCAGAAGGTTAATTTGGGATAACGTGCACTCCGTGGCTAATGCATGTCAGTTCACAGCCTCTGGGGCACTGGTATTCTTGGACCAACAAAAGGCCTATGATAGAGTAAACTGGGAATACTTAAGGGCCTGCCTCCATCAATTCCGCCTACCCCCCTGCTTCATAAACTGGGTGATGCTGCTCATGGAATCTGTGACAATGGCAGTGCGTGGCCCAGGCTTCCTAATAGAATTAGTCCGCCCTCAAAGGGGCTTGCGACAAGGGGACCCCCTCAGCCCACTCTTATACAACTTCAGCCTTGACCCACTAAAGCAAAATGTGAATATCCAACTCACTGGGGTCCATGTGCCGGGCCAAACCCCAGTCAAGATGATGGCATTTGCAGATGATTGCGTGGTGGGGGTGTCTAATAATAAAGATGCACGCGCGCTTGAAGCCCTCATCCAGGAATATTATGGGTAAGCAACGCGGCACTGAATGCCTCCAAAACTGAAATCATCCTCCTTAAACGGTTTCAGAAATTGCTGGGCCCCAGCAATTAGTTCCCAACCTGGCCCATCTGCTCTCCCACATCCACGCCTTACTATTTCAACACACACTGCTCCACTGGTGCTCCCCCTCATGCCATGTCCTACCATAGGACCGGTGCGCCATCTGGGCGTGTGGATGGAGGCAGGCGGATACGCGTCAGCAGTAATGGAGTGCCATATACTGGACAACGTGATGAAGCAAATCGCCTCTCTCAGAGCCCTTTCTACTTCCCTTACTGGTAGGGTTGTTTTTCAACTCTATGCTCCTATCGAAAGTCTGGTTCAGAGCCCACGCCATCCCCTTCTCCCCAAGCTTCTTCAAATCCCTGTATGCCTTTCTGCAAGGATGGCTTTGGTCAGGCCGCCCTCCACCAGTAAGGCTAGAGGTCATGTTTGGCCCTCATCATCAAGGTGGCATGGGCCTGCTTGACTTCAAAGCTCATGCTGCCAAGATCCTGGACACCTGGATCGCGGCTGTCACCGCTCCTACACTCCCATCCCAACACTGGTCCCGCGCGGCCCGCTCCAACTTCTCCCAAGCCTTGGGCCTCAACAATCCATCAAACCCCCACTCCCTGATGAAATACCTCGCATTACACACATTGGCCACAGGTCCTCACGGGACTAAAACCTACTACAAATGAATCCTACTCTCCATGTGAAGCGCAGAGTGGAGAATTTGTATTAGTGGACATACAACCCAAAGAGGCCGCCCCTCTCCTCAGTTCACACAAGAGGTACAGGGGCTACCCATCCATGATGGCGTGATCCCCATTCGGCCCCATGTCCTATCCAGGGTGGACTACCTGGACATGATGGACATCCCTTATTCCATTGAGACCCAAAAAAACTATCTGGAAATATGCACACCATCCTCTGTTGCAGCCTCAAGTCTGCTCCCATGTGTGGCGCTGCCTGAGGCGGGTGTACCGTACAGCTGAGCGCTCTAACACTTTACACTCATCCTGTGTCATGTGCAGCCAGTATGGAACGCTGTTCCACCGCCTGGAGAAGTGCCCCACCTCTAAAGTGATATGGCGCGAAGTTCAATGTCTGCTGGGCCAGGATCAAACGCATCCCTTCAGTCTGTCAAGAGATATGTTTGCTCTATCAATGGCCTCATCCCTTCCACCCTCCCTCCGTGCTCTGGTGGTTGCAATCGCCATGTGGACCATCCACACGATTGTCTTAGATGCCATCGCAGGCTCCACCCCCACCCTCCCAGAAACTGTCCACAGATTCCGGTCTCATTTGGTGGACCACTTTCAAGCGTGGATGTCTGGATACCTCCCACCGCGTCGCTAACAGCTGGTCTCCTCCTGGTTCCCAGTCTGGTTCATTAAATCAGACCCCTTCCTCCACACGTGCTCAATAGTGGCTACGGCTCAATAGTGGCTACGGCCCCTTCACACGTTCCCTCCCCCTCCCCATAAGTGGCGTTCCCGTTGGCAACAAGAGATAGCATCGTTTCTCTGGGGTGCCTCCCTGGGTACTAAGTTTTATCTCTTCTGAGTCATATTCGGAAGTGTCCATCCCATGGTCGGCCTTCCCCACAATAAATTTAAACAATTGTAAAAGAGAATGGAAAGGGTAGGGTTTTTGGAGTGGAATGAGTTAGAAAGTTAGTGTATATAGGCTGCGATTTTATATAATAATGAAGTAGTGTCTGTTGGAGAGATAGCTTCATATTTTATATATTGTTATTATTTACCAAGAATTGGTTATTTTCATATCGTCTGTCCATTGCTCAGTAGTGTTAAACCTGTGTAACCAGATTAGCAGACCTATTTATACCGCTGAAAGTTAACAGCTAATTTGGGGATCGCTCCTTAATGGTAGCCATGGGTGCAGAATGTTAACATAGTCCTAAGCAATATCAGCCTCCATGTTTTCTCTCATGGCTTGGGACTATTTTAAATATGTTCAAATCAAATTTTCTACCATTTCAGGCTCAGAGGCCTGTGCTTGTAACTGGGAAACCACAGACTAAGCAATTAATCCTGGAAGCTTATAAGGTTGTTTGACTCAGTCAGGGGGACATGGGTGTAGTCGAAGATAGACTGTTACATGTCTAACTTGCCTATATCTTCCTTAATAAGATATTTGCACATTGGCAGAAGCAATAAATTAATCTTGTCTGGTTTAGAACGTCAGAACTGCAAATTATGACCATACTTACCACACTTGTAACAGATGATCTAAACTTATATTTCTTTTTTAGAGTTTTTTGAAGAAACTAACTAGAGCTTTGGGGTTGACTACCACTCAATTTTTAGAGGTGGATTCCCTTCATGATCCATACTACTAGTATTAGTATTGCAATAGCTCTTGTTGTGGACATCAAAGTGGCCTCACAATTTCGCAAAATTTCTACCATTTTTGTTGTCTTTGTATCCATGTTCAAAAGTTGCCTCTCCCAAGTGTCGCCCAACCCATAAAGCCATTGCAAAATCATTTGCAGTACTGGATAAGGGCCCGCCACCTCCTATCTTACTTAGTATCATGCTTCCAAAATAGCAAAAAGACCATCTCTGATACTATCAAGTGGCAAAATGAGCAGTTAAAAAGTTGTGGCGGTTGCAAAATTTGGCCCAAAAACCTGCATTACACGCAACAACCTTGCAATCATCGCCACCTTACCTAAAGTAAGACTTGAGGCGGAAAAAGCACTTGCAGACTATATTTTCACCCTCCTTATCGCACACATTGAGTTGCAAGCACCCATTTTCTATCTTAACCACCATTTCCATGATTCGCCCACACCTTTAATATCCACTTTGTGCTGCTACATGTCAACAACAGGTGAGGAAGAAAATCCTCCCAATCCCCCTTCACCCACCACCATGGATGAATAGCAGTTTCCACTTTTGACTTGGTTGGCTGTTTTATTTAAATTTCATTTCAGTGAAAGTTGATCCATCCATCTTGTTTTGACTTTATTTTATTTTATTGTGGTAATTTATCTCTTTCAAGCATTGGTAATGTTCATCCCCTGGTCAGATTGCCTCGGTTAAATAAAAAATGTATCCATGTTCAAAGTGGAGATCATGGCAGTATCAGCTCCTTATGTCCTCATAGCACCAATTTTATTTCAATCTGAGCTTTTAAATCAATCAACGCTCCTGCCCCATCAAGTATCTGGGATTTCTGAATGAATCAGGCTTCAAAGGCTTTAATGGACTCATACTTTCAAAACTAGAGCCTAAGAACTCCTGTTTTTAGTTATCAACATTTTCTGGACTGCAAACTAGCCCATAATTGCAACCTTCGCTTCTTATTAAGTCCACTTGTTTGTGGCTAAATGAAGTAGAACAAGATTCTGGCTCTCCATGTTGAGGCATTTGATCATAGCAACTGTCTTTTTTGGTGATTCCCACATCCCATCATGGCCATCTCAAGCAGCTTGAAGAATACAATAGTATCATTTCTCTGAGACTCTGGCAGTTTCTGAGTTGGACAAAATTCAATTGTCTTGGGAGGATTATTGTCGAATTTTCCCACCGCCTGGTGGTTTTACCTGAAGAGGTATGGCGCCCTACTTGGTAAGCTGCCATGGTCCCAGGCGCCTTCCATAGAGTTCCGTGACTAAACTCATTTAACTGTCAACCAAAATGAGGAACCTACTTGTAAAAGAACATATATGCTTTTTTGGGATTCTCGTGACAATAATCAGTGTCCCTTCTAACTTGGATAAGTAGTTGGTAATGTTCTTTTCCCACTTCTTCTGACCCAGTTTTATTTCTTCATCTTTTGATACTTCTACCATAATTCCTCCACCTCTTTGGTAAGCTGGAGGAGTTTTTCAGTATTGTGTCCAAGGTTTTCCCTAACAACATGACTTTATCTTGTGCCATAATAATGTCCAAAACTTTCTTCATCATAATACCTCCATTTCAGCAACTTAAACCTTCAATTCTTCTCTTTGTTTACAAGATATGGAGTCCAAAGATGTAACTTTGTTTTCTGATAACTCACTCCAATATCCCTAACCATGACTTAAAGTGAGTATTCATGTCACTAGCTGTCAATTGTATCTTTGCAACTTCTTCTTTAATATCTTGCTGCTGCTTAATGAGATAGTGGATAAACTCAAACATTTTTACAGCAGATTACATCTCAAATTATCCTTAATCCATGACTTCTAAAGATTTGCACTCTTTAGGCCCAACTCAGCCACTTCCCCTTTATTAATGGTTCACCTCTCATTCTCTTAGCTCTTAGTCTTAAAGAAAATATTATCCTAGAAACCCACCTGTAGTGAGCACCAATTTTTGAAAAGTGGTCTTTGTGCAGTTTCTTGAGGGTTTATTTCTAACTTATAAAACTAACTTTGTGAAGACAGGAAGCACAATTTTGAGCCAGTAAAGGTTCAGTTAACACGACCTTTGTTCAACTATAGTAATAGTCACTTCCGACCTACAATAACAAAATCTAATTATTAGTAAGATTGAGTACAACCAAGAACAAGATGATTTTATTAAGGAATAATATCATATATATATATTGCTCCTGAAAACCTAGTGCCCTCGTATTTGAGACATTGACATCATTCACTGGTTAATTTTTTTATTCATTAATCTTTAGCATTCAACATTCTATTGGTTGGAACTTCCCTTGGCTCAATTTCCAAGCGTAGGCGACCATGCCCTTAAGCTGATAAATTAAACTATTAGGATCATCCCTAATAAATCAAAGAAGTCCAATCATCAAATTAATCATAAGCTAATTTTGAAGCTCCCTCCTTGGGAGCCTAAAAGTCATTATCATTGCTTTGAATGATTGAATGCTACGTTGAAGCTTCCTACACAGAAGCCTAAAAGTCATTGACACTAATAAATCATATCAAGATCATCACCAATTGATTCACTAGTATTGGAACATACAGTTTAAAGCTGACCTTCTTAGAATCCCAACAATGCTTACTACATGGGCAGTTTTATTTTAGGGCAAATATTACGATATCGGTAATCAACACTATGTTGTATAGGAACAAACTCTAGAAGTTGTGGATGGAACTTAAGCGGTGAACAATATTACGCTGTTTTTGGCTCCACAATATGATCTGATTACCTTGGATGAACGAATACTTTAAACCAAGGAGAAAATAGAACAAATCACAAAGGTCAACAATGATCTTTATAAGAAACTACTTCAGCGAAGTGGAAGGAGACTGAATAAAGTAAAAGATGTTTTAGAATACTGGTTGGGAAGCAGATAAACTATTGTGCCAGATTCAAGATGATGTAATACAAATTCTAAAGCGGCTATAAGGCCTTCAAAATTTAAGTTTGATTGCGCCCAGATGGAAACAGATGGAGCTAGCAATAAGATAGATGCATAAAGTTCAGTTGGTAAAGTAAATCCCCAAGAAATATGCCTATAACATTTTCTTTGATTTTTAATTTAACTTCAGAGATTAACCCCATTGTGGGTAGATTTACTGGTATGTTTTAGCCACGTTAACAACAGTAGAATTTATAGTACACCAGAAAGTACCTACTTTTTACCTGGATAACTCTACACCATTTTTTTGTCTATTTAAAATAACATTGTTCAGATAAGGTGACCATAAGAAAGCAAAAACTGTGATTAATCTATTGGACATAAATTGTCAAAACATGGTGTCGCTCAATCTCAACAGGGATAATTGGATGTGCAAGGATGCCAAAGAGGAGATCGTGAACAAGTTTGGCAGCCTGTGTGGATGGCTAGTCATAGACAAGAGTTTATGGGAATCTAACACAAGAAGTTTGGAACTTTAGTCCATTATTTATACCCAATTTTACCAGGAAACTCAAAACCTAGAAGGCACAAAAGTATTATTGGACTTTAATTTTTTCATTGTAATGCAGATGGCCCTGCAGCCCTACAGGGACCTGCAGCAAGAAATAGTTTTGACATTGGCAACTCATACCTCCACTTGCAGATGATGGATTACCTCAAAATGTATAATTAACATTTGAGCACCTCACTAAACCTTCATTCTATTCCTTAAAAATAATCAGAATATAATGAAGTTTACTGCATTAATAAAGAATTAAAAAATCAATCAGTTTTTAAAAAACAAACCCAAAGGACCAGAATCGGCAGACAAATCACAAAACTGATAACACAAATGTGGATAACTAGATATTTTGGATCTTTATGTTGGTTAAGAAGCCTAAGGAACAAGTTTTGAGATTTAATGTCTAATCTAAAAAAAGCAGGTTCTTTGAAGGCTACATGTTTATTAGTTGTAGGTACCTCCAACAGAATTTATTTGGGGTCAAATTCTCCCAAAGACAATCTCTTGGTGATATCTGAATTGTCAAGTCAATCTCTGTTCTCGCAAACAGGCAGGAATTTCTGTAATAAAATAGGTAAAAACTCACAGTGTAATTAGGAGTCATCACCAAGAAAAATCTTTTATATATTTACAGACAAAATCTTTGGTTGAAACTAGGCAAAGGGAAATAAAAAATGTTTATAAGATCAAGTGTACTTTATTCAGAATTAAATGGCACTTCAAATAGTACCAGATTGGATCAAGAATAAAATGAAAAATATAGAAGAATGGGATATTACGATGATAAGAGATAGAAATATACCACATTTGAAAGTAAAAAATAGGTTTGGGAATGTAGGAGGTAGCGGCCCAGTCCAGGCTCAGAGTTAAAGGAGATCAGGATCCCTTGTTGAAGGCTGGATTGAGATCAGGTAACGGTAACACAATTAAGTGGTTCTCATTATCAGTTATTGGGAAGCCAAAAGGCAATAAGGCGTAACATGAAGCATGAGGTGGTAAATGAGGTGGATAGAGGAGTTAAACACTGAATATATTCACAGGCCTAATATCATTATGAATAGTAACTCAGCTAGTCATTCTTCCTTATCTCATCAGCCAGTGTAACATTAATGGGTGATCTATTTCAATTTCTTTTTTTAGTACTAGATGGGATCTATTTCAATTTCTTTTAATTGTAATTTGCAAAATTAACCGTTTCAATGCTATGTAATTATCATAACTTTGTCGTTATTCCTAATAAAATAATAATTGTTAAAATAATAATAAATTTAGGCCAAAGTTTCTAAATAGAAAATTGTATCATGAGCCCAAGGCTGAGGCTTCACACCTACTAGAAAAAGCCCAACAATGCCCCAAATTTTGACTGGGGGTGGTAATAGTTTCTCCAAAGATGGTCAGCTTTGGTAGGGTCCCAAACTTCCAGAGTTTGGATAGATTTGATAACCCATGGTATTTGGGTTAGGTGTAGGCTTTGTGAGAAAAGTTGGGTTTAATCTTAAAATCTATAGGCAGTCAGTGGTGGGACGGTATATCACATAAAGTTCATTTTCCTGAAAAAAATCTGATTTTAAAGAGGTGGGGATCCCAAGGTTTGGTTAGTTCACTTAGTCAGGAATGAAAACCTTAGTTTTGGAGTCAGGTTGAGAGATGAGAGTGAAGATAAAAGGTAGTTGGTGTAGGTTTCATTCCAAAATAGAGTTCAGCATTAAAAAATATTCAAGTGGTACGCGTTCTGATCAAGATAGTTGGTAGTTCTATCTTGGGAGTTGAGGTAGACAAGGGAAAGAGGGGCTTATGCAGTACTCAGATAGTTCTGGTAGGCAAGAGCAATGCCAAAGTAGAGGGGAAAAGGTTGAGTTTTTTGACTAGTTGACTTATCGATGAAGGAAAGGAAATCTGATTTTGGCCTTTCTTGCATTTGAGACAGCACCTGGGAAGTTTTTTAATAGTTCTGGAGGCAAGATTAGTCATAATATAGAAAATCGTAGGATTAACTGATAAATCATGCATTAAGAGTAACAGATTCAGAGCACCGCTTTGCATAAAATAAAAAAGGCAGTTGGGAGGCATCTTCTTAATATCCTTGAATTGTTTCAATTCATGTCAGAAATCTTTAATTTTCTGACATCAGTAGGAAATCCTACATTTTAGTTAAATGATAAATTAATACTTTAATTAAAAAGTTTAGAATAAAGTAAGTATTAGAGGAGGCTGATTTGGTCTTTAAACGCACTTGGCTTAGCTAACCAGAGTGTTTTTTCATGAATTCAGTAACCTTGGACAATAAAAATAACTTGGCACCAAATTATTACTCAGCTAGCATGCCTGAGCATCTATAAAACTAGGCGTTGGAAGGCAGAGCGGCGAAACAGTCAGTTGTTTAAGAGAGTGTCTGTAACTCTCTCATTCCCTAAAAGGTGGTGCAGGATGCATAGCCACACTGTCAAGAAACTAGTCATCAGCAAGATTATAAAAAGAGCACTGTGGAAGGTGCTAAAGCCAAAGGGACCCAGGGCAAGGGTTTAAAACGCGGTATACAATAGAAAATAGCAAATATAAAACAAAAATTTAATGGACCCTAAAGGGGAGTCCATAACCAAGCGGAGATCTATGCTGGAGTGCTTGGGTGCCTCAATCTGGAGGGGACCAGGATGACCCAGCTGTGCAACAGATACTGTAGTTAATTTTGTCAGGATAAGATTGCCAATGTTGTTGAAGACCTCCTCAAGGAGGTCTTCACACAGGTTTGCCCAAGGTACCATAAAAATGTAAACTAATGGGAATTTCATTTTTCTAAAAAGTTGACTAATGAGGAAGGTTGGTCTCAAGGAACCATATTTAAACAATTTGGGAAGTGTTACCAATCCAAGAGAGTTGTGCTAAGCCTAAGCAAGCCTATGAGAACACACTCCAATTGATCAGGGTACTGTAGCTCAAGGTTGGCCAAAATCAACTTATTGATTGTAGATAAAGCCAACCCAATTTATTTATTTAACTAAGGCAAGCTTACCAGGGGACAGAAATTACCGATGCTTAAAAGAGCTAAAATCCCACAAGAAAATATAGTAAAATAAAGTCAAAATGTTGGATGATTTACTTGAACTGACACAGAATCTAAACAAAACACACCAACCAAGTTAAAAGTGGAAACTGCTATCCATCAATAGTGGTGGGTGAAGGGGGATAAGGAGGCTTTTCTTCCCCATCTGTTGTTGACATGTAGCAGCACAAAGTGGATAGCAATGGTGTGGGCGCATCATGGAAATGGGGGTCAAGATAGAAAATGGGTGATTGAAACTCAATGTGTGCGATGAGGAGGGTGGAAATATAGTCTGAAAATGCTTTTTCCGCCTCAAGTCTTACTTTAGGTAAGGTGGCGATGGTTTCAAGGTTGTTACGGGTAATGCGGGTTTTTAAACCAAACTTTGCGACCACCACAACTTTTTTAACTGCTGAATTTCCACTTGAAAGTATTGAAGATGGTCTTTTTGCTGTTTTGGGATCATGGTACTAGGTAGAAAAGGAGGTGCAGGCCTGTAGCCAGTATGCAACTGATTTTGCAATAATTTTACATGTTAGGCGACATTCAGTGGAGGAAACTGCTTCTTTGGCTAGTTGGTGGTCACTTTTGAATGAGGTGGCATCAGGGTGAGGCGCATAATGGCGCTTTGGGAATTGGTCTGCATAATCAGTATTGAGGTACATTTTATGGAGGGGGCTCAGCCCATTTGGATTCAGTTATAAGCTCACCTGATTCATCAACCTCAACCAAATAATACCATGGATTTTGGTGAAATTGAATGGGTTGTTTGCATATGGGTTATCTGTTGCGTTTGATTGGGAGTTTGGCTTAGAACTTATTTTAGTCCATTCTGGCTCCTGATTGGTGGGTTCAGGAGAAGAGGTTCGTTGAGGTAATTTTTGGTTTGTTGATTTAGTGGTTGCTGTGTCTATCACTTTGGGGGAGGGGGGAAGGATAGTGCCTTAAACAAAAATGTTATTTGATCAGCTATGGGGTCATCATGCATTAAGTTAGGAGTGGATGCCATGGCTAATGAGCTGGAGGGGCAGCGCCATTTCAAATGGTCAGTTTAAAACAGGTAGGGAAAATGGTGCGCCCCTCAATCCACTTGAGTCCAAAAAGGATGTTCTGGGGAAGCGGGATTAATGGTGCTAAGGGGATTGAGAAAACTATTTCTGTTGATGCTGGGTGTATAGTCGCAAAGGCATGGGGGCCAACAAGGCGAGTGGCTCCATTGGGAACCAAGAATTGTATTATGGGATCAGAACCATATTCTGATAATCCAGGGATAATTTCATTCATTAGAATTTCAGATGATAGGTGGGTAGGGAGGCCTGCAAACTGAACTACAAGAGTGGTATCAGTGGGCAACCTGGTATGAGTAGTTGGGAGGGGGTGCCCTGGAACACCAGGGGGATGCTAGCTGCTACTGCAGCATCAGCTTCACTTGAGAAGCCAAGATCAAAATGCCCCTTAAAGGGACAGAAGTCAATGAAGCCTGCAGGCTGCATAACTCCTGGGATAATTTGATAATCGCTTTATCCGAATAGAGGAACAACTTTCCATATTCAACCCAAAGGTCAAATCACATGTTGCTCTGGGGGAGCACAAGGGGGCAGCGTGGCACCGCCTGGGTTTGGGCGAGATGTAAGGCTAAGTCCTTAGGTGGGACATAGCATGCTGAAGAGTTTAGAGGGTTAGCCGATCCAGCTTGAGCATGTTTTGGCAATTGCTGAAAAACATTAGGGAGTGGCGCACCACTGCCCCATGTGGGGGCAGCGGGCGTCAAAGCATTGACATAGGAAACTTGAATAGGGTGATGACTAGTGGAGCTGTTTTTAATAAATTACAAACTACAATTTTAACAAAAGTGAGCGAATAGAGAGAGAAAGATAAAGCCAACCCAATTTAGCAATATCAAAATCAAACGGGTTTTAAAACCTCATTAACTGAACAACTGAATCAAACTGTCACATTTTGTGATATAGCTGTTGCGTTGTAACACCCTTTCTGAAATGCAAGGCTGAGCACCATGCACATCCCCAGGACCAAACTGTGCATATCTCTCCTGCATCCAGCGTTTGTCCAGGGTATGTTTTAGATTAGGAAGGCCTTGCAATTTAACCTTTTTTCCACCTGACGTCCAGCTTTATCCTTGCAATCTGTTTCCTCAATTATATCATGAAGCCATATCATTACCCTCTCGTTCTTTTGAGGCTTCACCCCCCTCCAAGGGCTTTTGCTGAGGAAAAGCTCAAGTGGGCCGGGGCCAGCTTCATGGCAGCAATGTTTTGCTTTGACTTAGGTCCTGCAGCCTCAGGTAAACGCTTATGGAAGACTCAATCAGATCTTGGGCAATGGCGCAGTCACGCGCTGGTACCCAACTGTTCTTCTCTGCATCAACTTCTTTCGAGGATACAAGGTACTCAAGCCTTCTTCTTAATAGGCGTGAGGCTAAATCTCCTTCACTTCCCACTCAAGCTCCCCACTAACGAGATAAGCCTCAGGATTCTCTGGTGGGAGGTCATAAACAACGTAAGCTTATTTTCATGGAAGACAGCAAAGAATTAGAACGATGAAGGAAGATCCAACTGGTACAAAGCGTGACCCACCTTTCTGGCAATGCGGTAAGGCCCAATCCCCTATGGTCCCAGCTTTTTACATGGCTGCTCAATAGGGATGTTTCTAGAATCAAGAATCTCAAGACATCCTTTCTTGTATGCAAGACCTACCCATCTTTTCCCGTCCACATTTTCCCTATAATCTTGCATAGCCACATCCAAGTTCGTGTTAACCCCCTGGTGTACTTTATTGATTGTCTTTACAAAGTTCACCACCGCTTCCACCATGGATCCACAACTGGGCTCCATGTTTAAGCAGGAGTTGAAACCATAGTTGGCGAAGAAGGGGGAACAACCAATTGATGCATGTTGGGCGTTGTTGTAGCTAAATTGGGCCATGGGGAGGTAAAACACCCAATATGAATGTTCTGCGGCGGTGTAACATTGCAGGAACTGTTCTGTGCACTGGTTCACTCGTTCAGTCTGTCCATCTTATTGGGGGATGATGGGAAGTTAAAAGGCAGGGGCTAATCTGAAGAGTCTTACACAACTCTTCCCAAAAGACAGAAGTAAACTGGGGCCCCCAATCACTAATTATCTCTTGGGGACCCTTGAATAGCAAATATGTGAAATAAGAATAGCCTAGCCATCTCTGCCGCGGTTACTGTGGCTCTTCAAGGGATAAAACTGGGAGAACGTCATAAACTGGTCCACCACTACCATGATGGCTTCTTAGCCATCAGATACAGGTAGCCCACAATAAAATCCACCGGTACAGAAGTCACTGGCCCTTCAGCCTTTTTACTGGTACCAACAATCCCGAGAGGGGCTGTCAATTTGGCTCTATTGTGGTTATAGAGCAGGCATTACTTACAGTACCTGTCAACTTGCGCATCTAATCCCTTCCAATTGTAAGTGCTTCATATTAGCTCTATAGTCTTTGCCTTTCCAGGATGGCCAATGGTGATTCCGTAATGATAGTTCAGGATGATTTCCAGGCGAAGTGGTCCTGTGGGAACCCATATACAGCCATGAAACCACACCATCTCCTCCTTCACGTGGTAACCCCTGGTAATGTCCTCCTGATTTAACTTGCACTTGGCGAGTACCATAGTATACTCAGCTGACAACGGCTGTGAAAGGACTAGCTTTATGAACATACCATATTCCTCTGCATTTTCCAGAGGATCAAGTGCTGGTCCGTGGGCCAAGGGAGAGGGAAGTTGTGACATAATATTACCCGGCGGAATCATCTAGTGGATATTATGCATCTCTACCTCCTTAGGATTGGGAGCCAGTTCATGGTTTCAGTAAAAAGAATCAGCTAACCCATTCTCCTTACCCTTTGTAAACTTATAAGAAAGCACAAATTGGGCCAGTATCTCATGCCAACGGGCTTGCCATGGGGTCAAGACATGAGGTATGTATTAGTATAACAAGGCACGTTGATCTATATGAATGCAGAATGATTGGGAAGAGCCATGTAAGTGATGATGACAATAGGTAAGCGCCTTAACCACTGCCAATAAATCATTTTCATAAACGGCGTAGTTTAACTCTGGTAGAGACATTTTCCTATAAGTATCCCACCGGATGCTCTATTCCCTTTTGCCTACTTGTAATAAGGCAGCCGCTATGGCGAAGTTGGAGAAATCAGTAGCCACAATAAGCTCTTTTTCTGGATTTACATGGTGAAGGACGGACATGGACAACAGGGTGTACTTTACTGCTTGAAAGGCACCCTGCAAATGGAGGACCACTGGAGCACCTTATTCTCCACTTGCATTATACAAGGGCTCCGCCAGCTCAAAAAGATTTGGTCTGAATTTCTTAAGGAACTTACACGCCCCAAAAAAACTCCACATTTTTTGCCTGAATCTGGGGTGAGCCACTCACAAATCGCATCCCCCTTGTCTAAAGTTATCATATGGTTTTGGTCAAACATGACGTTGCCCAGAAAAGTGACCTGAGACTTGAAGAATTCATATTTACTGATCTTTAGCGTAAGGCCAGCTGCCCTCAAACGCTCACCACCTGCCAAAGGTGTACTGCATGGGACTCATGATCAGGGGAAAACACCAGAATATCATCCATTTAGGCTACTGCGCATACCCTTGGAAGGTTCCCAAAAGCCGCATCTATACAGAGTTGAAAGATAGCTGTGGCGCTTTTGAGCCCAAAGGACATAACTAAAAACTGGAAAATTCCTTTCTGGTATAGAATGCAGTTAGCCGCTCCTGGCTCTTCTTGACCCAATCTGATCGAATGCATTTAAGATATCCAGTTTGGAGAAGACTTTCACCTTCTCCACATAGTGAGCAATCTGATAGTCCACCAAGATGGGATGCAAGTCTGGTACTTTGACTTTGTTGAGATTCCCATAATGTACGCATGGGCGTAAGGTACCATTAGCTTTCTCCACAAAAAGAATTGGGGAGCATACTGGGAAGGTACGCTGAAATATAGCGCCTTTAGCTAACTGCTTTAACCCAAAAATCCAAAGCAGCTTCCTCCCATACAGTCAAATGGTAATTGGGAGAAGATATGCACAACAGTTAAACGGAAAGCTTGAACTTGCAAAAAACTCCTAATGAGCTGGTTGTATATTAGCTGAAACCGCTTCAAAGAAATTTCAGCCCGTCCAGACAGGAAGGTAAGAGTACCTCCAGAAAGGGCTTTATCAACGGAGCAAGACTGAGAGTGTGGATCTTGGGCCAGTGAAAAGATCTCCTGAGAGTTCGCCTCAGACAAAGGGACAACTAATATATGAACATCCTTCAAATTTAAGGATAAGATATTGTCTTTAAAGTCGGTTATGACATCAAACTTTTTCCACTACTCAACTACCAAAATAATGAGGTACAAGAGGTCAAAGAAAGCTTAGAATCGGTCATCAAAAATGATATTTACCTACTTAATAATCCACTAACCCCAGAACTTTCAGCATGGGAATACCCTGGGAAGCCCCTCCCTAAACTATACCTCCTGGCAAACAACATATCTCAAGTTAGTCAGCTAAGTCTTAATCAAAATAAATTATCGGAGGCTCCTGTATCTTTCAATGTGGTTGTGCTGATTTTCCATGAATGGGATGAAAGGGTAGCAGTCAACAAAAACTATCCCAAATGGTCTTTATTCAAAGCAGAAAATGCCAACACTTCGCCAAAAAACTCTTCTTCTGGCATAAGAATGCTTCAGGGTATGTTTTCACAACCTAGAATGGAGAGGGATAATTGATCGCTTTCACTACTGAGGCCACATTCCTTCATCATATCTTCTGCGGTTTCATATACATTCTTATATTGAAAAAGCAGCACTTTTCCACCGCCTGTGTTCTGTGGATCATAGTTGGGGTCAAGAGCGGGTTCTCTGTGGTGATCTGGTATACTGAAATAGGTTCCAAATTATATCCACAATAGATGGTATTTGGCTTTTTATATAAGGAACTAGTGTTATAAAACGCGTTTTAGCAGTGAACAACCCCATACTCAATTTAGTGGTAGGTTGTGAATCAATATCCAAGGCCATCACCGCCAGGCCCTTTGTCAATGATCCCGCCTTCACTGTTCAAAAGTGATGAAGAGAAAAAATCATTTTTAATTAAAATGTTTCATTAATTTTGAGGAAATTCAGGGATTTACAACACCCAGATAGCAAAACGTCCAAATCCGCCTGGTACAATCAAGAAGGGTGGGCACTTCCCAGTTGGAGGTATCTTGTATAACGCCAAAACGCACCAACCATTGACCAAATGAGAAAAAGGTGGTGAGCCCCATAGAGGCCATGACCAAAAGCTGGCGCACCCAATTTACACTTAGCAAAAGTCCCACACAGATAAATCTAGTGCATGTAAAATAAGTCGAATGGTCAATGTCAAGAGAGTCTTTGTAACTCTCACATTCCCTGAGAGATGGTGCGGGATGAACAGCCACACTGCCAGTGAACTATTCATTAGTAAGATTATAAACAGAGCACCGCGGAGGATGCTAAAGCCAAAAGGACCCAGGGCAAGGGTGTACAACGCAATATACAGTAGGAAATAGAAGATATACAGCAAAATTTGGTTGGACCCCAAAGGGGAGTCCATAACCAAGTGGAAATCTATGCTAGAGTGCTTGAGTGCCTTGATATGGAGGGCCATGGTGCGCAACTGTGTACAAAATACAGTGATATTTTTTTAAAATAAAATGGCCAACGTTGTTAGAGACTTCTCAAGGAGGTTTGTGCAAGGTTCACACAAGGAATCATATTATAAACGTAAACTAACGGGAATTTTATTATTAAAGAAGTTGATCAATGAGAAAGGTTGGTTTCAAGGAAAATACTAAAAAATAGGGGGGTAGTTGTTGATCTGAGGGAGTGGTGCTAAGCCTAAGCGATCCAATAAGTGCACACTACCATTGGCCAGGGTACTGTAGCTCAAAAATTGACCAAACTCAAGTTATTGATTGTAAATAAAGCTAACCCAATTTACCAATATCAAAAATTGAACAGGTTTGAATCCACGTTCACCGAGCAACCAAATCAAACCGTCATTATTAATGATATAGCTGGGGCGTTTTAACTCCCATGCTGTAACGCAGGGCCAAACATCATGCACATCCCCAGGACCAACCTGTGCGTATCTCGCCTGCATCCAGCGTTGGTCCAGGGTATGTTTTAGGTCATGAAAGTTTTACAATTTGATTTTTGGCCGCCTGACATCCAGCTTTGTACTTGCAATCTGTGCCCTCAATTATGTCATGGAGCCATGATAGGTTGGGTTGATTGCTTTGTTAGGCTCATTGGGGAGGTTTTGACGCAGTCCAAAAATCAAAATTGAGATTTTCTTGTTGGGTACGCTGGGTCAAGTATAATGTTGGGACAGCAAGGAGATTTTTTGTGAGGAGAAAGAGATAACGCAGAGGCATTCATGTTGGTTGCTTTGCCTTCAGCTTCAGAGCAATAAAAAGCATGGATGCAGCGGAATTGGAAGGTTTCTGGTGTACATGGTCTTTCTTAATCAAAGCAGCTGATTTAGATCTTCAAATGGCAAGATCTTTGTTAGATGAATTGCAGATTCAAAAAATGGTTTAGAATTTAAATCTCTCATTTAGTGATAAGTGTCAATTTCTATAGCTTTTATAGCAGCAAAACTCCATTGTTCGTGTTGCATATTAATTTGCATCCAAGTCTCAACCAAGCCAGAGCAAATCCCGTTTTTACTGACAACAAGTAAAATTTGTTCAGTATAAATCTTATTCAGGGAAGGCCAGCCATGAGATGGACACTTCCAATATGTAAACTAACAAACATTAT
The DNA here is from genome assembly GCA_022478985.1 of Massospora cicadina. NCBI lineage: Eukaryota > Fungi > Entomophthoromycota > Entomophthoromycetes > Entomophthorales > Entomophthoraceae > Massospora > Massospora cicadina. The sequence continues at coordinate 248,909 of JAKSZP010009227.1, forward strand.
TATAAGATAGAGGCACCTCAGAGAAGCTAACGCTGTCTCCTGTTGCCAGTGGGTACGCCAAATAAAGAAAGGGTGTATCATGAGTAGAGGCTTGCGCCACTGTTGAGCACATATAAAGGTAAGGGTCTGAAGAATAATAAAACCTGAAACCAGGATGAGACCAACTGTCAATGATGGGATGGTATGTAACTAAAAACATGCTTGAAAGTGGTCCATAAGGTGCGACTGGAATTGGCGGACAGCTTCCTGGAGGGTGGGAGTAGAGCTTAAATGGCATCCAAGACAACCTTGTGGATAGTCCACATTGCAATTGCTACCACTAAGGCTTGGTGGGAGGTCTTATAAGGGAATTTAAGGGCAAGGTGAAGATGTTCTTAGATAGGCTGAAGGGCTGTTCTTGCTCCTGTCAAAAGAGACGTTAAAACTTAAGCCAGATCGCTTTTGACGGAGGGAACTCTTCCAGGCGGTGGACCAAAGTCCCATATTGGTCACATACAACATATGAGGAGTGTGATGCATTGGATCGCTTGGTATTATGGTATACCATTTCAAGCAGCGCTACACATGAGAACAAACATGCGGCTGCAAAAAAGAATGATGGGTGTACTTCCAGAGGGCTTTCTAGGTTTCTAGGGAGTAGGGGATGTCCATCATGTCCAGATAATACACTATGACCATGATAGGGGACCTCATTGGTATCAAGCTCTTCATAACGGCTTGGCCTTGTACTTCTTGTGTGAAGCAGGGAGTAGGGAAACCCCTCTAGGCGGTGTTCCCACTAATACTAATTCTCCACTCAGCACTCTGCATGGAGAGGAGAATTCATTTGAAATGGGGTGACGTCTTATGTGGGCCTGCAGAAGAGGGATTTGAGGAAAGATATTTTAACAGAGAATGGGGGTGGGTAGGATTGCTAAGGCCCAGGGCGCAGTATATATTGGAGCGGGCCACGCATGACCGGTAGTGGGCTTGGATTGTAGGGTTGGTGACTGCAGCGATCCAGGTTCCAAGTATTTTAGCGGCATGGGCCTCAAAGTTAAGCAGGCCCATACCACCACTATAGCGAAGGTCAAACAAGGCATCCGGGCGCACTGGCGGTGGGCGTCTAACCAAAGCCACACTTACAGTAGGGTGTATAATGAGGTGAAGAACGATAGGGAAAAGGCGATAGCATGGGCCACAAAACAAACTTTAGATAGGAGCATAGAGTTGGCCAGCATAACTCTGCCTGTGAGGGAAGTTTGGTGGGCTCTGAGGGAGGCGATGCAATTTGTGACATTGTGCAGGATATGGTGCTCCATCATGGATGAAGTGTACCCTCCTGCCTCCAGCCACACACCCAAATGGCGTACCAGACCATCAGCGGGTCTTGGCACGAAAAGGAGCACAAATGGGGCGGCTATGGGATGGGTGGGGCAAGCGAACCTGTGAGCTAGCTGCTGAATCAGGTAGGAAATGAGGTGCTGGTAACCAGCGGGCTTGGAACTGACCAAGGAGAATGATTTTGGTTTTGGAGGAGTTAAGTGCATCGTTACTTGCCCTGGAGTAAACCTGGATAGTAACCTCAAGCGCACGTGCATCTTGGTTGTTAAACACCCCAACCACACAATCATCAGCTAAAGCTAACATCTTAACTGGTGCTTGGCCTTGCACATGGACACCAGTAAGGCGGGCAATCACGTTGCATAAAAGTGGGTTGAGGCTGAAATTGTACAAGAATGGGCTCAAAAGGTCCCCTTGGCGGAGGCCCCTTTGAGGGCGAACTACGTCAGTGGGAAGCCAGGGCCACGCACAGCCATTTTGGCAGATTCTGTAAGCAACATCACCCAGTTAATGAACTGATGGGGGAGGTAGAACTTGTGGAGGCAGGCTTTGGGGTAATCCCAGTTGAGTCTAACATAAGCTTTCTGCTGGTCTAGAAAACAAGTGCTCAGTAGCCGTGGGTTAACAGACGTTAGCTACAGTGTGTATGTTGTCCCATATAGACCGCTTGGGGATGAAACTAAATTGCTCAGAGGAAATGATATCAGAGGCAACTTCCCTTAGGCGGTTGACCACAGTTTTAGTAAGAAAATCTGTATTTGTACTAGTAAGTGATATGGGGCGCCAGTTGGCCAAATCCAGCTTATACCCTTTCTTATACAGCGTTATTTTGATATCCTCCTAGCCCCCAGAAAGGAGCCTTGTTTCTAACAAACACTGATTCATTGAGGCAAGCGAGTAAGAGGGAGATATAAATAAAATATCTCTTATAGAACTCATAAGGAATCTCACCTTGACCTGGACATTTCCTGTGCAGTGCACTGCAAATGGCATACCAGAGTTTGTCCTTTAAGTTAAATTCATCAACTCTGGATAATGGGAAGTGGTGCAGATATGTGCACTGTTTTAAGAAATTTGTCAACTTCATCCATTTCAACTGGATCAAATCGATACAATTTAGAGTGGTATTTTGAACTTTGATTGCCACTTCAGCTACAATTTGTGACAGAGCGGTCCAGCAGCCTCACCTATGTGCAGGCCAAGCTCTGTCGTTATGCAAAAAATTTTTTGGAAAAAGTAAGCGTATTGCATGTCACCCACCGTTAAGTTTTTTGCCTTATACTGAACACAAACATGATGTTTGTGTTGTCTTATCAGTGAGTTGAGATGAGCGGACTTTTATACACTTACAACCTCAAGCAGGGCTGTAGCCTGCAACCAGGACTTTAGACTTCAGGTGGTCCACTTCTTCAAGTGTGTACATAATGAATGCCGATGCAGCCCAAGAGTGACGTGATGAGAGGTGGCGTGCCTGGCGGATAGTGTTTGCTTTATAGACTGACCAGGTAGTAATTGAGGTTCACACAGAACGGTGTGAACTCTGGTGCTGAAGTTTCTGTGTTCACCCATGAGGAAAACTTTGGCGATGTGATCTCAGCTGGATGAAGTCTGCACCATGTTGGCGCCTGTGCTGTTGTGTGCAACAAAGAGAAGGAAATTGACACCAACCTGTGGTCAAAGAAATCAATTTTTGTCATCTTACAGTGTGCAACCTGAGACCAAAAGTTCAACAGGGCAAGAATAAGGTCAATGTGGGACATAAACCTCAGCTGACTGTTGTTCACATTGGGACAGGACACGTTGGGGAGCAGTAGTGAATGTTTAGGAAGGGTATCAAACAGCCCTAAAGTGGCTTTTAGAACGCGAAGTTCTACATGCCCCTGCAGGGGGCAGGTGCTTAAGGCCAGCGGTCGGTGGCCAGGTTGGCCCAGCAGTTCATGTCGCCCATTACAAATGGGTCAGGTGGAAGCGGAAGGGAAGTATCAGCTTAAAAAAATTTCCAGTGAGCCCACGCACAGGTTGGGGCATAAGTATTAATGATAAAATTCACTTCATCATCCCACAATAAGGACACTACAAGCACATGGCCATTGAGGTACTAATTTTTAGAAATATAAAAAAAATTATGGTTCACATGTATAAGAACTCCACAGTGCGGTGCCCAAAAAGAGAGGGAGGTGGGAGCATGGTTGCCTATGTTTCCTTGGCACCGTGTGGACAGTGGTTTCCTGAATTTCCAGGATGTCCACAGGTAAATTATTTTTTAAAAAAAAACTCAGTTTCCTAGCCTGGGATGGTGAGGCCTTAAGTCCAGCGATGTTCAAAGCCCCTATTGTGAAGGCTCCCCCATTACATCCTAGGTGCATTGTGAAGGACTCCTTTGTCCATCTTTTGCCACTTTCCTCAGTGGCAAATCTTCTTGACCTTGTCTATGGTCCTTTGTACAAGGGCTTAAGGTTGCTGTCACTTTGGATGTAGGTGTGGTTTTGGTGTTCTTTTTTTCTGTTTTTTTTTGAATTTTCAAATTGCTGTGTTCCTGTGGTGCATCATTGCAGGTTGATAAAAACTCAAGAGGAAAGTGGGTGGTTGAATTGGCTTCAATTGAGGCTTGGTAATATTGCTAAGGTAAAAGTGACTCACCCATTGGTCATCAGGTTGGTTGGCCCAATCTTATTGGTGAACAGGTTCACAAGCCGCTTCAGCATTGAATGACTCTATGTCATCCTGGGTCTGAGCAGGCAAGATCATGGACGTGGCTATGGCTGCTGCTTTGGCTGCTGCTCTATGGGCCTGCTTGGCCTTCTTTCGTTATTGTGGGGACACAGGTTTGACCTGAATGTAACACCCCTGCGCGCCCCATGAAAAAGCAGCGTTGGTGTCAATAGCTGGTTCATAATGGGTATATGCACTGCCCATTGCATCAGGTAAAATTTCGTTTTTTGTGATGCCCTCCTTGGTGCATGTGTGGAACTTGTGGCCAAAAGTGTGACAAAAGGTGCTGATAAGGGGTGCGCTATCCACTGTGACGTAGAACGGGCGGTATTCCTTCCTGTCAACAAACACAACTGTGGTGTGGAGGCTTTTGGTCAAATCTTCTGCTATGGCTGTGATGGGGTGATTACAGCAATCACTTTGCCCGTGCACAGATCCAGCATGAGCGTAAAGTGTTTCATTTTGAAGTAGTGAATTTCCCCATAGCTTTTAAGCCCATCCTTGAGGTGGAGCTCCAGCAATGTGCGCTTTATCATTGTGGGGAAAAAGTCAAAGGTTACAAAAAAAAATTTGGTTTGTCCAATGAGTACACTTTGTCTCAACCACCTATTGACCATCTGGGAGGTCTACCATCACATGCACCTGTGTAGGTGCATATGCTGCTTGTTTATTTTCAAGCCCTAAATCCAACCAACTATTGATCATGGAGTGTGGTGCTAGATATACTGCGGCTGGGAAATGGTTTTTCACATCTCCACAGAACTTTTTCCCAAAGTGCTGTTTGATTAATTCCAGGAAAACTCGCACCCAGTGCTCCACTGATGACAAGGGCTGGGAGTGCGGAGTGTTGATGAACTGATTACATTTTGCTTGCCAGGCCAAAATCTCTGGGATTAATACTAACCACCGGATTTTTTTATCCAGGCTTCCGATGTAACTGGGGCATTTACAAATTTTGGATGGTGTGGAGCCCAATTCTGTGCCCTTTACTTTGCTCATCCAACTGCTACCTGACATTGGGTGCACACTAATCTCCTCAAAGAGACTATCAAAACTAACTATTCCTGAATTAAATTTGTTGCAATCAGTGATTGCAACTAGAGAGAAAAGTTTTATGTTGTTCAGTATAAAATGAATGAAAATGTGCAACATTTGCAAAAATAATCAACATTTTAGATATGGAACAATCTAGCTCTGCAATAAATCATGTTCCCCTGATACACTTAAGGATGAATTATATACCTCTGATTAATTTGTAGATGAAGATACATCTAATCCACTCTATCTGGTCTTTAATTTAAATGTAAATGCAGACATGAGAGAAAAGGCAAGAGTACAAACTGAGATTGTAAAAGAGGTAATGCGTCCTTATACCTGCCACTAGTGGAAAAGATCAGAACCACTGAAAAATGCAAAAGAGTTGCTTAAGACAAAACTTGACATAGTGAATGTTTGTAGCCTATTAGCACAATCAAGGAATCCTTTAATGATTATCTTCAAAATTATTTCATTCTCTAGATTCAACTGATGCTGAAATTCACTCAATAAGAATCTTCTACAATACTCTAAGTGTACATATGTGTATATTTTAGTCAATCAAGTAAAAGCAAGGTCAAAAATCAATATCAGAGCGTCTATTAATGCTGTTCTAACCAAGTTGGTGAAGCAAATGAAGACCTTTCCAGATTTGGAACACCAGAAGGAATATGAAACTGCTGGTACAAATTATACAACATTATATGGAGAATATAGTGCACTGCTTCTTCAGTTTAGATTGCTGATGGTATCCATTTCCGCCATAGTGTAAGTAATCAAAATTTATAACATCTTAATGGAATGAAATTTCTGAGAAAATATGTTATCAAACGTGATTTTAATAGAAGTATCTTGAGATTTTGGGGTCATTGTTGCCTTTGGTATATTAGTGGAAAGAAGAAACTCTGTTAACAAAGAACAATCTTTTAAAACTTACAACGATAGGATATTTTTCATCTAACAAGTTATTTTTGGAAAAATCTGGGAATTTTCAACGCAGATTCTTGATAACCTTAGGATTCTTTGAAGGCAAAAACATTGGTAGTCATTTGGCCAGGAAATCAATTAGAGCTCTAATGAGGTTGATTCAGGAAATTCTATAATTACTTATATGCAGAGATTCTTGCCCATTAAAGAAATTAAGATTGGAGCTTTTAGGAAGTTCCAGAGGATTATAATAGCAGGCCATGTATAAATCTAAGTTCTACTGGCCAATCTGAGCAAAAAATAAAAGAAGGTGGTGAAGAACCAAACTATCATATTCACTAACATAATCCTGACTGCTAAAATCAAATATTTCAACTATTTTGGGATGCCAATAGAAATGGGATTACCAGTGGATGATGCTGAAGATATACATTAACTAGTAGATTGAAAGCAGCTTGTGGGATTATTGGAATATTATCAGGAAGAAGTGCTCTGGATATTTTAAGTATCAAGTGCTATTTTCTCAGAATGATCAAGACATAGAATGCGCCTAGAAGTTAATCCATAAGGTTGGTACTGGTGAATCTCCAATATGAAATTGACCAATCTGTTAGTCTAAAGCAATGGAGACAGTAGTTACTAGAAAATCAGGAAACTAATTAAGCATGGGCTCCTTGTGCCGTTCTTGAGACCATGAGCTAGCTTGATCTTTATAGTAAAGGAAAAGGTTAGATCAAATTGGGTGGCTATTATTTACTTATTCCAATTTATTCAAGGTACGCTGACCAGGGGACGGACAGTACTGAATCACAACACCCAAAATGACAAAATAAAACTACTAATCAAGTGGGAATTGGAAACCGCTAACCCACCATGGCAGAGGGTGAGGAGGGTTGGGGGGTTGGTTTTCAGAAAGACCCGCCTCAATCATGGGATGTTGGTTACAGTACTGGACCAGAGCAGAGAGCCAGGGCGTTGAGGCATCCGCATAGTGGGGGTGGAGGTCAGCATAGTAAGAGTTTTCCACTTCCTCATCAAGATAATGATGGGAAAGTGTTTCAACAAAAGCTGTGAGGAGAATTTCAGCTTCTTTGCGGGCTTTAGGAAGTTGGGTGAAAAGGGAGATACCATGGTGGTTGATTTTGGCTAAGGGGTTGAATGAAGCAAGCGTTGCGACATTCATAACAGCAACTTCAGCATCATTGAATAGTTTTGAGATGTCACTGCAGGCAGATTCAGGGAAGTCGGGGGAAGAAGAGGGTGGGCAGGCCATGCTGGAACTGAGCCACTGACTGGGCCACCGCGGTGCGTAGTTTCAGGCACTGCGGAGAGGCCACCGCAGCTAAGGCAAGCTGGTGGTCACTTTGGAAGGGGGCTGTATTGGGCAGAGGAGCGAAATGGTGAGGGGTAGGGGTTTCATCAAAGTCAGGAAGGAAAAATTCTGCCTGACCATAATCAAATTGGCAGAGAGGTTGACCTGTATGCTTACTAATGAGGACATTACCTGATTCGTCAGTCTCAGCCAATAGATCCCATGAATTTTGGTTCACTGGAATAGTGGCGTTCAAATTTGGGTGGGTGGGATTGGGCGAATGGGCGGCTGCTTGGGTGCCAATGGTAGTCCAAGCATTGCTCTGATTGGCTGGGGTGGATTTAGGTGGGAGAGTGAGGCTGGAGGTTTTGGGGGGGGCTGATTTTCCACGCAGGCCCACTGAACGAGATTGGAGGGTGGAAGGGGGCAGCAAAGCGCCCCATACTGAACCTCCAGAGGGGGGCTCAGAAGCCGCAGCAGCGGAATTGGCCTGAGGGCACGCTTTTTTGCATGGTCGAGGCCAAAGCAGAGGGAACAAATCTGCCTACCATTATTGACCTGAGCCCAAAAAATGATCAGGCGCTGCAGCCACACTAGCGCGGGGTGGGATTTGTTGGGCTATGGTAGGGTGGTGTGGGATGATGGTGGCTGTTGCACGAGGAGCAGCAAGGCGCTCTGCACCAGATGGAATGGCAAAGATGAGGTTGGGCTGAGTTCCATAAGCCATAAGCCCCGCGACCAACTGGTCATACAAAACCTGGGTGGAAGGTGGGATGGGAGATTTGCAAAGGATACCACCAGCGTGGTGTCTGAAGGGAGGCTAGTATGGGTTGTGGGAATGGGGTTTTTTATAAATTAGAGGAGTTTGTGCTGCCGCTTCAGCATCCTCCTCAGATTGGAACCCAACATTAAAGTAGCCCTTAAAAGGGCAGAAGTCTATAAAGCCAGCTGGCGCAAAGGCCGCAGTGGCTAGGTCAATAATTGCCTTATCAGCATATGGGAACAAACGCCCATAGTCCACTCTGAGGCAATAGCAAATGGCGGAGCGAGGGAGGGCGAGAGGATGGGGGCGAGAAGGGTGGACGCGCGCCAGGTGGAGCGCTAAGTCCCATGGGGGGACAAAATGGCTGGAAGCAGTGGGCGGGCTGTTTGAGCCTGTCCGAACGCACTTGCCTGCAGGGCGGAAAACGCTAGGTGGGGGTGCACCGCTGCCCCACACTGGGGTGGCAGGCGGCAGAGCCAAGGACATCAAAGAATAGGTTTGGGCAGACGGCTGTGGATAAATAAAACTTAAATTTAAAATCGCTCAAAAGTGACTTTGAGCAGTAAAAGAAAGTGGTGGCTATTATTTACTGCCAGTTAAACAAAATTGTTAATAAGAACTCATATCTTATGCTGAAGGTAGATGATCTGCTTGAATGTATAAAGGAAACTAAATTCTTTTGACATTAAATTATATATCAGGGTTTTGGCAGATAGACTTTAAAAAGAAAACCAAGAAAATGTGCAACAATCACCTAATGGTTATACAAGCTGACTATAATGTTGCAGGGACTATGTAATGTGCTGGCTACCTTCCAATGAGTGATGATTCCATTTTAAGTAAAAAAGTTGTTCTGCGTTTTAGTATACCTGGATGACAAATGTTTTTAGTCAGATGTTTACTAACCACCTTGAACATTTGGAGGAAGTTTTAAAACGCCTGGTGGCAATAACTTGAAACTCAAGCCAATAAAATGTCATTTCTTTAAGAAGGAGCTTATATACTTGGGTTTGTGATAAGCTTCAGCTGATTACAACCTCGCCCACAGAAATATTTTTATTAAATGGATGGTTGTCCTAAAGAATAATTGGGATATAAGTCTTTCTTGGGATGGTTGGTTATTATTGCTAAAATATCAAAATTTCTCCAGAGTTTCCAAACCATTAATCCATCTATTGAAGGATCTATAAAGAATTTGTATGGAATGAGGAGGCCCAAGTATTTTTCTATGAGCTCCAAAAATATGATGTCCAGTCCTGTTCTGTGCTACCCATAATTTAATTGGCATCCATATTTCAGGCAGATTCATTAGTGACAGATTGAGCCATTCCAATTTAAGTAGTCAATGCCCTGGATGAGCATCCTATGGCATATGTGTGTCAGACATGGACACTGGAGGAAAACTACACTGTGAAGGAGTGTGAATGCCTCGCAGTGATTATGCTTTAAAACAATTTTGAGTGTATATCTATGGAACACACTTCTAAATCATAACCAACCACTCATCTCTATGATGGTTGCATAAACTTAAAGAAACAGAGGGATGACTGGCTCAATGGGCTATAAAGTTGTGAGCCTATGATTTTAAAAACTGTGCACAGATTGGGAGCAGCCCATCAGAACGATACAATTATCAAGATTATCATCCATTCAAGTTGTATATCAGTAAGTAGATGAAGTATTCCAACAAATAAATGACAGAAATATTGGGGATTAACCACAAGATATTCATTAAGCACTGAAGAAAGCAATGACCTAAAGAAATGAAGAACAAACAGCTTAATAGTCATTTGATTGAACGAGATATTTATTTCAATTTTTAAAACGCTCATCAAGCATTCAAAATGCGCACAAAGTCGTAGGGCAAGATAGTTCAAGAAGAATGATGGACCACCTTTGCCAGTATTATTACTAGGAATAAATCAATTATGATGTGGCAGATTACTTAGCCTTTTGCATGGAGTGTCAACTTCACAAGCTTCACAGAATGTAATGGGATATTAGGTAATGCACCCTGGGTTTTCATGGCACATGGTGTTAATAGATGTGATGGGCTACTGAGTGTTAGTACTGGAAAAGTAAAGCACATAATTGTTGTGATAGAACATCTGGCTAAATGGGTCAAAGTCTGAGCTATGAGTCAGGTAGATGCAACAAGCACCGCAAGGTTCATTTTGGACCAAGCTTTATACCTGCATGGACTCCTGCAAGTGTTAATCAGTGACAATGGATCCAATTTTATCTTCTATATGATTCCAAGGCTAATTGAACTAATGGGAACAAGAGGAGAAGTATCCTTTCCACACTGATCAGAAATGAATGGAAGTGAGGAAAGTGGAAATGGAACTCTAGCCATGATTCTGAGAAAAGAAAGCGGGAAAACCTCCACTTGGTATCCTACCTGAATTCAGTTACATTTGCATACAATATCATTCATCTAATGGTGACCAGGAAAATGCCATTCAAACTTCTATAGTTTAAAGAGCTTCACTCCCACCCATTTTATATTCAGTAGTAGAACCAGCTTTAGGTATGAGTTTAGTATATGACTAAACCCAGCTGACAATTATCATGATCAAATTGCAATCACAGGCATTTATTAAGGCGTTGAAAAGGATAATAGAGAAAAAAACAGAAAATTGAAATTTTGTGTTAAAGAGATACCATGTGGGTGATAGGGTAGCCTATTGCGATACCACTTATTAGGGATAAGAAACAAGCTGAACGCCCTATGGGCAGGCCTATTTCAAAAGTCTCCAAGTTGGAGATGGACGCCCATACATTAAGAACATCGCTGATGGTTATATATTGAATTGGGTCTAAAGCAAATACTTAAAGTACTGTACCTCATAGAAAAATATACAATAAAATGTAACATAAAAACCTTAGAATAAATATAAAAGATTAAAAAATAATGAAAAATATATTTATATATAGAGAGTTTCTCAAAAAAAGAGAAATTAAAATTATATAAATACTTTTTTGTCTTTATTTTTGTTTGATTGTATAAATCTGATGGTGTTTCCATTCTCAATGTCACAGGACAAGGAAAGACAAACTATTATGGAAGTAAAGAATATGAAGTGAGCGTAATTAAAGTTGGACCAGTTTGTGCTGAAACTAGGTCCACCATGAAGAGTCCTAAGGAAATAAACTTGAAGATCCACTATAATTTAAACATATGAGAAGCCTGACCTTAGTAATACAGGCATTAAGTAATTCATGGCTAAGATTGATTGACCAATCATACTATGGAGTGTAGCTGCAAGAGCCCCAACCTGGGGAAAACAGCATGCAGAAAATATTATTAGTAAGATTAATTAAAGTAGTCATGGTGCAACATATAGCTGTGGAATCGCGCTCACAGGAGTTGAATATGGACATAAGAAGAAGAGGAACTGCGCAGTCAATAATGGTCATGAAAATATAAATTAAGAAATGAGAAAAAATCTAGCTCTTCAGAATCAATTTTGTTCATGTTGGATGACTCAAGATACAGAACAAAGTGATGTCTGCCTCTGAAACTCTATATTTGCTAGATAACATGATCAAGTTGGTAGATATTTTGGAATTTTAGAATTCACGCTATCCATCTTTTTTATTATAATGTATTACATGTGTTAAATGCTGGGGTTCAATATTTACTAAAAAAGATTTATGGAAGATGTTGGTGTTATTGCAGATGATAACTATTGCTCAGCTCTAATTCATATAGTATATTGCATAATCTGCCAGAATCAAACTTTCTGGACTATAGTTCTTTCGTGAATAATCCCAAAAAATGCTTGCAAGTGTTTCAATTCTTTATTCAAATAATAATAGTTAATTTATTTTGTGTGAATTGATCAGGTTTTATCACCAGTCAATAAAGGGTTTGTTGTAAGTTACTGAAATGTTGATGACGCTTATATTGGCAGTAACTTACAGTTTATCCTAAAGCAATGTGACCTGCTATCAGTGGGTAAATGGTCCCATCACCTAAGCAGGTTTCAAGCTTAGTAAGGTTAGTCTGATGGGTTTGGATAAAAGCATTGTGACTATCTATTTCTAAATCCAACCCAAGAGGAGTCTTGACCTAGTTAGCAGCAGAATCCAAATAAGTAGATGAAGTAATCACCATTTTAGATGGCTCTTAAGGGTTAAGTTCAACAGCAATGAATGTCATTCCCATTGGGGTGCCAATTTAAGACTTAGGCAAAATTTTTTATATATAACTTTTGTTTATTTTAAATAAAAGACAGTATTACAGAATCTTTGGAAAAAAAGAAGTTAGTTATACAATTTTATTGTGCTCTTGTGATTAAAGTGAAAGAGATAGTTTTATCTATTTGTCTTATGCCAACTCTTAAGAGTAAAGTTGAAAGAATGGTTTTTCTTATACGAGTTGTTCTCTAAAACTCTTGTGGAAGGATTTAAAACTTTTTTGTCCAGAAGTGCTTTACAGTTACCAGAGAGTGATCATCAGCACCTGTCAAGCGGTAAAGAATTACATATCATTTGTATATAACTCAACTAGGTAATTGTCTTTGTACATATATCAACATAATCATCTCTTATAACCAACAATAATTCAATGCACTCCTTAAACATGTGCAGTAAACCTCCAAAAAGTCTACAAATGCATCATATAATATAAAATTATCTATGGTACCTTACCAGACCCAAAGTTTATGTCATGACTTAAAGACATGATTGAGGTCATGGATTGCAGGGATAAAGCTGGACGTCAGGAGGTCAAAAAGGTTAAGTTGGCAGGTTTTTTTTACCTTAAACATACCCTGGACCAACGCTGGGTACAGGCAAAAATTGCACAGTTTGGTCCTGGGAATGTGCGTGATACTCAGCCTGGCGTTACACCAGGGTGTTAAAACGCACCAGCTATGTTTTCAATCCTGATGTTTTATTACAGTTGCTGGAGGAACAGGGCTCTAAAACCAGTTCAAATTTTAGTGCTACTAATTTGGGATAAGTTCAGCTACGATCTATAACTTGTGTTTGGGCAAACTTTGAGTTACATGACCCTGGCCAATGGTAGCATGAGCCTATTGGTTTTCTTAGGATTAGCATTAATTCTTCCAATCACCGACTCACCCCCCATTGCTTAAGTATGTTTGTATGAGACAATCTTTCCTTGTTGGTTGACATCACTGAATAAAATTCCAGTTAAGTTTATGTTTTATAATATGGTTCCTTGGGCAAACATGTCACAGACCTCTTTAGGGAGTTCTCCGCAACATTTGCCACTTTATATTATATAAATAACTACAGTGTCTAGTGCGCCTTTGGGCCACTTTGGTCCCTCCAGATCGAGGCACCCAAGCACCCTAGCACTGAACTTCACTTATTTATGGATTCCCCTTTGGGGTCCAACCAAGTTTCTGTTGTTTCTTCGTTATTTACTATTATACACTGTGTTGTACATCCTTGGCCTAGGTCCCTTTTTCTCTGGCACCCTCCGCGGGTATCCTAAATCTAATCTTGCTAATGGCTAGTTCCCTGGTGGTGTGGCTGTGCATCCCGCACCACCTCTCTGTGTGAGAGAGTTACAGACACTCTCTTGAAATTAGTCAATCAAATTTTTTTATTTTAAATGCATCAGAATTATCCGTGTGTAGCTTTCTTTATGTGTAAACTAGGTGCGCTGGCTGTTTGTCACAGCCACTATGGTGCTCAAAACAGTTTTCTCATTTGTTTTGTATTGGTGCGTCTTGGCTTTATTCTTGCAACTACCAATTGGTAAGTGCACACTTTTCTGCTCATATCTGGTGGACGTGGACTTTTCATGATTCTGTTGTTGCAATCCCCCAAAATTCCCCAAGATTTTCTCTAAAATCTAACAGGCCCTTGCTTCCCTCTCACCAAAAGCTTCTTTGGATAATAACAAATTGTCTGGTTCTCATCAACCCTCGTGTGGGAGGATTTGCTATATTAGCTGTCTCCAGAGGCGTCTGACTGGGTTTTCACGGTGTTCTATACACAGCTGCTTTTTTAGAGCTAGTAGAGGGTTGGAGAGTGTCCTGGAGCAACGTCATCTGGAAGTGTCATCCATCCACACCTTCTATAAGTTCTTTTTTTCTGCGCCAAGCTGGCCTCCCAGTGAAATTAAATTTTAATAAATTTTGTGATGTAGCACAGGCCCTACCATTTCCTAGTATTTTTTAAAATGACGTTTCTCCATTCCACTTTAGACCTCCCCATGAAAAACTTCTTTATTTGGCAGTCGCCCCTCCCAACTTTGACCAAATGATTGAAGCTCTTTGAGGAGGTTTCCCCACCCCAAACTGGAAGAGGCCAGGTGATTTAGCCATAGTTGTTTCACCCATGGCGACCCTATAGATATGGGCCTTATAAACTCATGTGTGCCCCTCAAAAATGAGAGATCTTATCTTTTTAACCTTTGAGTTCTTCCAAATTCAAAGGCGAACAGGGGTCTAGTCCCAAGTTAAAATTAAATATTTCAGACTATTCTGCTGTGATGATGTCACCCACGGCAGCCCCTATAAATACAGTGACTGCAACTAGTGTTTTTCCTTTGAACAGGGCAGAGCTCACCACCTCTTCTCTCCCCATTTTGGCAGAATAGGAAGGTCCAGGAGAGTCTAGATTAGAATATAATAAAAAACAGAGTTTATAATAATGATTTTTCTTTGCACTGCATTTCTTTGGTGCAGCCAAAGCTTTGACAAAGGGCTTGGTGGGGATGGCCCTGGATAACAAAGCACACCTGGCCATTGGTGCAGATATGGGGTCGTTGATGCTTGAAAACGCGTTTTATAACGTGAATGACATACAAAAAACGAGCTGTTATTAGCTCTTATGGCTCTGATGTGGACCCTATTTCAGTATATCAAATTACTCCTGAGAACCCCGCTTGACCACTACCATGATCCGCAGAACACAGGAGGTGGAAAAGGTGCTACGTTTAAAATATTAAAACGTTTATGCAACTGCTGAAGATATGGCGGGATATGTGGCCTCAGTAGTAAGAATGGCCAATTACTTCTCTCCATTTTATGATGCAAAAACGTAACCTAGAGGCATCTTATGCCTAATAAAGAGTTTTTTTGGTGAGGTGTTGGCGTTTTCTGCTTTGAATAAAGACCATTCTGGATAGTTTTTGTTGAATGCTACCCTATCATCCACTTCAGGTAAATCAGCACAACTATATTGGTAGTTACAAAGGCCTCTGAGAACTTTATTGATTAAGACTTAGCTGACTACCTTGAGTTGAGTTGTTTTCCAGGCGGTATAGTTTGGGGAGGGGCTTCCCAGGGTATTCCCATGCTGAAAGTTCTGGGGTTAGTGGATTATTAAGTAGGTAAATATCATTTTTGATGACCGATTCTAAGCTTTCTTTGACCTCTTGTACCTCATTATTTTGGGAGTTGAGTAGTGGAAAAAGTTTGATGTCATAACCGACTTGAAAGACAATACCTTATCCTTAAACTTGAAGGATGTTTATATATTAGTTGTCCCTTTGTCTGAAGCGAACTCTCAGGGAGATCTTTTCACTGGCCCAAGATCCACACTATCAGTCTTGCTCCGTTGATAAAGCCCTTTCTGGAGGTACTCTTACCTTCCTGTATGGAAGGGCTGAAATTTCTTTGAAGCGGTTTCAGCTAATATACAACCAGCTCATTAGGAGTTTTTTGCAAGTTCAAGCTTTCCGTTTAACTGTTGTTCATATCTTCTCCCAATTACCATTTGACTGTATGGGAGGAAGCTGCTTTGGATTTTTGGGTTAAAGCAGTTAGCTAAAGGCGCTATATTTCAGCGTACCTTCCCAGTATGCTCCCCAATTCTTTTTGTGGAGAAAGCTAATGGTACCTTACGCCCATGCGTACATTATGGGAATCTCAACAAAGTCAAAGTACCAGACTTGCATCCCATCTTGGTGGACTATCAGATTTCTCACTATGTGGAGAAGGTGAAAGTCTTCTCCAAACTGGATATCTTAAATGCATTCGATCAGATTGGGTCAAGAAGAGCCAGGAGTGGCTAACTGCATTCTATACCAGAAAGGAATCTTCCAGTTTTTAGTTATGTCCTTTGGGCTCAAAAGCGCCACAGCTATCTTTCAACTCTGTATAGATGCGGCTTTTGGGAACCTTCCAAGGGTATGCGCAGTAGCCTAAATGGATGAGATCCTGGTGTTTTTCCCCAATCCAGAGTCCTATGCTATACACCTGCGGTAAGTGGTGGAGAGTTTAAGGGCAGCCAACCTTACGCTGAAAATTGGTAAGTTTGAATTCTTTAAGTCCCAGGTCATTTTCCTGGGCAACGTCATGTTTAATCAAGGCCGCATGACTCCAGACAAGATGAAGACAATTCATGAGTGGCCCACCCCAACTTTGGTAAAGATATCTAGGATTTTCTTGGGGGATGTGCACGTTCCTTAAGAAATTCTAGACAAATCTTTTTGAGTTGATGGTGCCTTGTTAAGGCGAGTGGAGCTAAATCGCTCCAGTGGTTCCCTACTTTGCAGGATTCCTTCCAAGTGGTAAAGTGCACCCTGTTGTCCACGTCCGTCCATCGCCATGTAGATCCCATGAAGGAGTTCAATGTGGCTACTGATGCCTTCAACTTCGCCATAGTGGCGACCTTATTACAAGTAGGTGAAGATGTAATAGAGCATCCAGTGGGTATTTTTCTTAAAAGATGTCCCTTCTTGAGTTCAACTATGCTTTTTATAAAGAAAGGGTTATTGGAAGTGGTTTAGGACTTATCTTTTGGCGTCATCACTTGCATGGCTCATCCCAACCATTCTGCATTTGTACAGACCACTTTGCCTTGTTGTAATACCATGCACCACATGTATTAACTCCATGGCAAACCCACTGGCATGAGACCCTGGCCCAATTTGTGTTTTCTTATAAGTTTACAAAGGGCGAGGAAAATGGTTAAATAAATGTTTATTACGGAAACCCTGAATTGGTCCCATTCCTAAGGAGGTAGTGGTTGTTTCAGATTCAGCTAATAAGAACTAAACTGGGCTCCCAGTCAGGGTGTGCGAGCACCCAGTGGAGGGCCCAGAATGCCATAGTCGTAGCGGTCCAAGCGACTAAAAAAGCGGGGTTCTATTAAAGAGATGTGAGGAAAGTAAAAGTTCAGTTGCATACCGAAGGCCCCAAGGCAAACCAGATGGTTGCAATGGGGGCAACCATGAGTTTTGTGGGTGCAACCCCCAAGTGTGGGAGAGGCAGGGAGGACGATGACTCCTCCAGGGTTTGCAGTTGCTGGCCTTTGTATTCAAGTAGGGGGCTTGTGCGCCAGCGAGGGATGATATAATGGCCGCCACATGGTTGGAAGTGAAGGCGGAGGTAAAATGTAACCCACGAGAGGGGTGGGACTGAGCTTACCCTGGATGGGGCGCTCCAGGTCTCACAGGCAGGCCGAGCCATTGGCAACTGAGGCAGTTGTGGATCCTGAGTCCACACACAGCAGGGAGGGAGCTCTCAGGTGCTGCTCTAGCCAGGGAGCAGTTTTGGAGAACTCAGCAACTGAATGGACGGGTGGGTTCTCATTAAACAAACGTGCGGTAACATACAAAACAGTGTGTTCATCAATGGGGCAAGGCAGATTATTGCATATATGATCTGCTTCCACAAGGTGGGGTTGAGTGACCGGATGATCTAGTTGGAAAACATCTATATGAGAACTTGGGCGATGGTGCACTTTGTCAGATCAATTGGTGGAATTTTTGAAAAGATAGTAAGGCAGATGGAGGCTGCGGCAAGCTAGACTGGGAATTCAAATTTTATTAAGTGTAAAAGTAAGAGAATGAACTGACAGCTACCACTAGGCAGGGCAGTTGCCTTAAGTACTGGGTAAAATGCATGGGGAAGGTATCATGGTATTAGGCATATGGGGTTTGGCTATGGGATTTAATTGGCTGGCTTGGAGGGGGGTAAGGTGATGCTTCAGATCTTGGCAATAGTCAAGAAAACTTTTGCAAATCTTTTCACATTCCTGGGACCAAACCAAGTTGATACTATTAATCCAGCTCCTAGTCATCCGAGTTGGCCTGTTTTCATGGTTTGGGTGTTTTGAATTTATCCAAGGAGGCAGGGTCCCTTGTATCAAATTGTTTGCAACTCAGACCAAACCCTCAATTAGGCTAATAGTGCAATCTTAACATCCTGGATCCATTTTGGAGCATTGTGGCAGATGATCCGAGTTGTTTGGGCCCTGATTCGAGATCCAAGCTGTATCCTGATCTGTTTTCCATTGCCAGCCAGTCCAGACTGGCTCCCCCAGACTTGAATTTGCAGGCTGGGCTCCAATTTTGGGAATTTCTGTTTCACCGAAATTCTGACATAGTTTGACTGGGGAGTGGTTGGTCCCAGGGGCCTGTCCATGCCCCTGGTGTGCGCAATCTCCTTGCAGACTCCTTCTATCAAATTTACCAGGGTTGAGGAGGATGGAAGAGGTGGGATTGGGGTATTCTTGGGGGAAAGGGCAGTTACCCTGCGCTCATCTATCACATGGACTAGGTCACTCAGCTGTGACAGAGAGCCCACTGGAGCCTTGTAACCCTTTTTCGCCTGGAAGGGGTGTTGATCCTTATCCAGTTGCAGGGGCTGGTCCCCAGGACTTGAACTACCCTTTTTTGACAGGGAGAGTTTCGCCCCCAGGGGGATGGACCAAGGCAAGTTTTTGTGCCACTCTGGTAGCTTTATGGCCAGGATGGTCATGATCATCTGAGGTGGGCGGGGGCTGTTGGGTAGGAGGAGTAGAATTCCTCTATCAGGTCCTTGTAGTTCATACAATCATGCGCATTCACCCAGCTTTTCTCATATGAGGGGTAACCTTTCCAAGCGACCAAGTACTGAACGGATTGGAAGGACCTCCGGGAAGCCAAAATGGCTCAACCTCCGCTTCCTGGAATTCCCTGACAACAATTGGCTCTGGGGATGTTGGCCTTTCCCCTTGAAGGGGTTAGGAGGGAGGTAGGAAGACATTGTGCTGCTTCCAGTGCATGGGCAGTCTCAAGTGGTAAGCTCCGTTGCTTAAATCCTTCTCAACCTTAAAGGGTCCTGAGAATTTGGCCGCAAGCTTACTGGTGGGGGCTTTCAGGGGCAGGTTGCGGGTATCTAACATGACAATGGAACCAACCTTAATCTCGTGCCCTGGAAGGCGCTTCCAATCATCAAACCTCTTGTAGTCCTCAATGGACTTTGTCAAGTGTACGCAAACCAGGTTTTGCATCATGTGGAGTGAGCTTACGCAGTCCATGGCGGCGGGAACTGCTGAGGAGAGTGGGGGCCAATCTGGAAAGAGTGGTTATACCCCATAATAGCCTTAAAGAGAAAGAAGTTGGTTGAGGAGTGGAGGGAAGTGTTGTACGCAAACTGTGCTAAAGGAAGATCCTTGGCCCAGATGTTATGTGAGGCCGTCGCATAGCAGCACAGGTACTGCTCCAGTACATGGCTCACCCACTCAGTCTGCGCATCAGATTGTGGGTGGTAGGCAGTGGATCTACAGGGCTTGATGCGAAGGAGAGTTAGCAACTCTTCCCAGAACTGGGCAGTGAACTGGGGTCCCCTGTCACTCACTATCTTCTTGGGGAAACCAAACATGGAAAAGGCATGGTTGACAATAAATTTGTGGCCTCCACTGAAGTAATAGAAGAGAGTCAGGGGATGAAGAGTGCAAACTTAGTAATTGGTCCACGACTACCATTATTGCATCTGAGCCACAGGAAGGTGGGAGCTCCACGATGAAGTCCACTGAGACTGAGGTCCATGGGCCCTCGGCCTGCTGCAAAGGGTGTAGCAGTCCCTTCTTCCCAGAACAAACTGATTTCGCCAAGGTGCAGGTGACATAATGAGAGATTCAAGTGGGAATGTCATTTGAGGACCCATGCCAGTTGTTAGTTCTCTTTATGAGATATGCACGCTTTTTGATACTGGGGCGACTGACTGTCTGGTGGACATGATGTTCCTCAATAACATGGCTGCGTAAGGAGGGGGAAACTCAAACCCAATTATGGAACTAGATTGCTCCATCCTGCAAAGTATATGGAGCTTTCTTGCGACACATGGACTTTAAGTCAGCAAAAAGCTCAATTCCTTCAGGGCAATAGGTTTGGGAAGTGAGGGCTTGAGGAGTAGTGGAATGTCAGGGTCCATGTCAGCGAAGGATACAGTAGGGGGGCCAATGAGATGATTTTTGAAGGGGGCACTACAGTCATAAGATCTAGAGGGTCTTCCCCCCGTTAGGAGACAGGGAGGGATTTCAGCTGAGCATGTCTGGAAAAACGTTTAAGGACCTTTTATAAATTTTTATCTAAAATGGAACCCACAGAGGTCCTGATATGCGCGAGTTTGCTGATGTCCTAGCTTCTGTGGTTTGTTGTAGTAGAGCAATGCCTTATGGTCTGTCCAAACGGTAATCTCATTCTTGGCGCCCTGCAAGAGGTATTGCCAGTGGGTGAGTGATCACGCCACCGCCGCTAGCTCCTTGTCATATACTGGTCATGCTTGCTCTGTTGCGGTGAACTTATGGGAGTAATAGGCCACTGGGTGCTTGTCTCACTCATGCTCCGTTAGCAGCACGGCACCCACTGCCACTGATGAGGCATCGCAAGCTACTGTGAAGGAGCAGAAGTTATCAGCATGCCGCAGGATGGGGGCAGTGAGAAAACCCTCCTTGATAGCCTCAAAGGCCTGCTGGCACTCGGGGGACTATTTAAAAGGGGCATTTTTCCCAGTGAGGGGGTTCAGGGGTGCTGCCAGTTGGGAAAGAGCGGGGGAAATTTCTTCAAAAAGGTGATGGTTCAAGAAAGCTGCAAAATTGTATTTGTGTGGTTGGGGTAGGCCAAGACTGAATAGCCTCCAGCTTGCAGGGGGGACAGCATAGCCATCCTTCTGAACAAGATTTCCTAATAAGATAACCTTGTCCTTGAAGAATTTACAATTTGAGGGTTTCAAGAATAGCCCTGATTTGTGGAGGGCTTCCACCACCGCTTCTAGATCACTGGCGTGTTGCTCTGGGGTGGGGGAATGGACCAAATTGTCATAGATATAGGTCACAGCACATGAGAAGTGCAAGTCCCCCAGAACATCATCAATGAGGCGCTGGAAGGTGGCTGGGGCATTCTTCAGGATGAATGGCATCATCCTGAGCTGGAATAGCCCCCAGAGAATGTGGATGACTGTGATCCACTCCTATCCCCTCGCCACCCTCACCTGATTAAAGGCTTTCGCCAAGTCCAACTTTAATAATATGCTGGACTTGGCAATGGCTTAGGCGATGCTCTGCTCTAGGGGTAAGGGGTATGGGTCAGGGATGGTACTGTTGTTGAAGTGGCAATAGTCAACATAGGGGCGCAGGGATCGATCTTCTTTCCTAGCAAAAAAATATGGGGGAGGCGATGGGGGAAGAATTCTTGATGAGCCACCCCTTCTCTAGCATCTTGTCCAGCCAAATGCACAAAGCCCTATCCTCTTCCTTTGTATAGGGTTAGAGGGGTATGGGAATTTTATATGACCACATTATCCAGCTTGGAATTAGTTAAGCTTCAATTTACTAAATTAATGTTTCACATATTTTTAAGTGTGTGTGTGTGTGTGTGTGTGTGTGTGTGTGTGTGTGTGTGTGTGTGTGTGTGTGTTTAGCTTATTGATTAAGCTTTGGATGACAATTTAAGCTGTCATCTAGGCGGCAATAATAATTGACCAAACAGCTAATTGTAATTCTATTTGGATCATATCTGATGATAATTATGGTTGTAATTTTGTCAGAAATTGTTGCCAACAATTTGTAGATGAGTAAATTAGCTTGAAATGGGAAATTACTCATGGGAAATCGTCAGGTTTGGTAGCTGACATGTGGGCTGATACAAATGGCGATCTAAATATGCTATTCTCATGAATATCAGCTGGATATTTTATGAAACTGAACCAATATCTCTTTTTCATTGGCTAGGCGTGCCGAGACCCTTATGGTTACCACAATTTACCCCTAAATACATGTCCTCTCATACTTCCACCTATAAATATTCCCTCGTTTTATCAATGATAGACACCTTAGAATTGTGAATACTTTATTTTTTGTTTTTGATCGTTTACTTCAAGGCAAAGTTGTGAAGATGTACTTCCTGTCTAAGTGTCAACGCCAGAGTGAGGCTGAAGTCACTAAAAGTCATATATATTACCAGAGTGAGGCCAAAGTCACTTATTATTATCCGCCAGAATAGGCCAAATCTACCATTTATGCAAACTTGACTAGGCAAATTATCTTCATACAATTAGCAAATTCGTGTTTATTTCCAGAAACAGTAGTTAAGAGAACCTGTGTACCAAAGAAAACCCCTCGGTTTTTCACAAGGGGCGATTGATTTTAACTAGATCAACTGTCAGCTGGAATGACAAGTCATATTTGGAGTGCGAGGGGAGCTTAGATGCCAGTGACATGTCGAAGATGACCTTATATGGGGCTAGGACTGAGGGGAAGTTTGAAGGGAGGTTGACTAGGGTAGGGTCAGGTGGGGAGATGGAATCAAGAGATGTGCCCTGGGGAAGAGTCCCTAGCAAGGGAACGCACCACTCAACTTGAGGTTTGTTAACAAAAAGGAGGTGTTTGCAAAATTAATGTGAACTTGTTGGTGGCGCCACCAGCCCACCCTAAAATTACAGGGTAGAGCAAATCCTTTACGGCTGAGAAGTACTTGGTAAACCCAAAGTCATGAACTGAGAAGTGCAATGGGCGTTGGATGCAGTAGGACTTCATGGACTCTGATGAGACGCCCAGGATGGATGAAGCTTCCTCCATTGTCAGGTCCAAGGACTGTGCCACACCAAGGTCAAAAAGTTACCCACCACTCCAGTGTTGAGGAGGGCTTGCATTTTGATTTCCTCTGACTTGGAGGTAAAGGAAATGGGGAACAGGAAGTACGCTTGACCCTCTTTATTGGGATGAGCAAGAGAGAGGGCAGCCGAGGAGGGAGCATGACCCATCATCCAGAGAGACTGGCATGGAGGTACAAGGGCGGAGTGCACCTGGTGAGGGGTCTTTGCTACTTCGTTGCCCCAAATGGGTAGGTAGGGGGTTAATGCGTACGCCCACTCCACTCTCTTCAGGGGGGAGGTGGGGTCACTCAGGGGAATGACAACTCCAAACTGAGCAGACTCTGAGCGCTGGGGACCCAACGACACAGCCTCCTGATCTGGGCTGGAGGCAGGAGGTGCTATAGGCAGGGGTTCCCCTGGGGGAGGTACCTGAGGTGGCCACCGAGGGGGGCAAAGGGTGGCAAGGCCAGGGGGCGCTTCCCTTGGCCGCAACCACTGGCAGGGGGAGGTGTGGTACAGGGTACCTCAGGAGCAGTGACGGCACATGCAGGGGTGTGGCAAGGCCTGGCCCCAATTGCATGGGCCACAGAGAACACAACTTCTAAGGATCCATGTAGAGGGTCCCAAGCTGTGTGAGCCACTGCGGTGGGGCCCAAGGCAGCACAAAAATTGGAGATAGCAAGTTTGCCAGGGATGGGTATAGTGGGTGCCAGGACTGCAAAGGCCTTGATCAGGGAGGGTAAGTCCATGGCTGTCTGTCCCAAGTTAAACAGACGGAGGAGGTGTGCCATTCTCGACTCAGGGGCCTGGACCACCGAAGTGACCAGCGCCAACAAGGGGGTGGGGCTGCCAGACTTAGCAGCAGAGCAGAGTACTCCCCTGACCCAACAACGGGCATCCCCATCCAGGGCGTCAAGGAGAGCCATGCTCTGCTGTTCATCAGAGGGAAGTGGGGATTTTCCACCATCAGCAGTAAGGCGCACCTGGAGTTCTGCAAGGACGTCTAGGATTTGATTGTCTACCTCATTAGAAGGGACAGGGGGAACCCCAACACTATCACATTAATTGATGAAGTGACATTCATCACTGGAGCTCGGTGGGGTGGGGATCAATTTAGCAGAGCCTGATGGCAGGCCCAGATGAACGAGTCCACCAATCAGCAGGATAAAGACAGGTCACAGAAGGAGAGCATGTTTATAGTGAGAGCGTAGGCCAACGCTTTGCCGGTGCCAGCAAGGAGGGAAGAGAAGGCTAATATTAGCGATCAGTTCATTATGACACAGATTCAGTTAATAAGAACTAGACTGGGCTCCCAGTTGGGGTGCGCGAGCACCCAGTGGAGGCCCCAGAATTCCATAGTCATAGCGGTCTAAGCAACTAGTAAGAGCGGGGTTCTATTGGAGACATCAGGAAAGTAAAAGTTCAATAACATACCAAAGGCCCAAGGCAAACCAGATGGTTGCAATGGGGGCAACCGCGAGTCTTGAGGGGGAAACCCCCAAGGGTGGGAGAGGCAGGGAGGACGATGACTCCTCCAGGGTTTGCAGTTGCTGGCCTTTGGATTCAAATAGGGGGCTTGTGCGCCAGCGAGGGATGTTATAGTGGCCGCCACATGGTTGGAAGTGAAGGCAAAGGTAAAATATAACCCACGAGAGGGGTTGGGACTGAGCTTCCCCTGGATGGGGCGCTCCACGTCTCACAGGCAGGCCGAGCCATTGGCAACTGAGGCAGTTGTGGATCCTGAGTCCACACACAGCAGGGAGGGAGCTCTCAGGTGCTGCTCTAGCCAGGGAGCAGTTTTGGAGAACTCAGCAACTGAATGGACGGGTGGGTTCTCATTAAACAAACGTGCGGTAACATACAAAACAGTGTGTTCATCAATGGGGCAAGGCAGATTATTGAAGTTATGATCTGCTTCCACAAGGTGGGGTTGAGTGACCGAATGATCTAGTTGGAAAACATCTATATGAGAACTTGGGCGATGGTGCACTTTGTCAGATCAATTGGTGGAATTTTTGAAAAGATAGTAAGGCAGATGGAGGCTGCGGCAAGCTAGACTGGGAATTCAAATTTTATTAAGTGAAAAGTAAGAGAATGAACTGACAACTACCACTAGGCAGGGCAGTTGCCTTAAGTACTGATTAAAATGCATGGGGAAGGTATCATGGTATTGGGCATATGGGGTTTGGCGATGGGAACTAATTGGCTGGCTTGGAGGGGGGTAAGGTGATGCTTCAGATCTTGGCAATAGTCAAGAAAACTTTTGCAAATCTTTTCACATTCCTGGGGCCAAACCAAGTTGATACTACCAATCTGGGTCTTGGTCATCCGAGTCAGCCTGTTTGCATGGTTTGGGTGTTCTGGATTCATCCAAGGAGGCAGGGTCCCTTGGATCAAATTGTTTGCAACTTGGACCAAACCCTCAATTAGACTAATCATGCGATCTAAACTTCCTGGATCTGTTTTGGAGCATTGGGGCAGATAGTTCAAATCATTAGGCACCTGGTTTGAGATCTGAGCCATACCCTGATCTGATTTCCAGTACCGGCCAGTCCAAACTTGTTCTCCAAACTGGAATTTGCAGGCTGGGCTCCAATTTTGGGAATTTCTGCTTCACCAAAATTCTGACATAGTTTGCTTGGGGAGTGGGTGGTCCCAGGGGCCTGTCCATGCCCCCTGGTTTGCGCAATATCCTTGCAGACTCCTATTATCAAATATACCAGGGTTGAGGAGGGGGAAGAAGTGGGATTGGGGTATTCTTTGGGGGAAAGGCAGTCTCTGCGCTCATCTATCACATGGGCTAGGTCGCTCATCTGTGACAGAGGGTCCACTGAAGTCTTGTGACCCCTTTTCATCCGGAAGGAGTGTTGATCTCTATCCAGTTGCAGGGGCTGGTCCCCAGGACTTACAGAGGTACACAATACCCACTTGGTAATTCCGCCTGGTAAGATTATGTCTCAACTTCCTTCTCCCTTGGCCCATGGGCCAGCGCTTGCTCCTCTGGAAAATGCAGAGGAATATGGTATGTCTCGAAAAATTTTCCTTTCACAGCCTTTATCGGCAGAGTATACTATGGTCCTCGCCAAGAGCAAGTTTAATCATGAGACATTACCAGGGGTTACCAAGTTAAGGATGAGCTGGTGTGGTCCAGGGGCGCCTATGGATTCCTACCAGACCACTTCTCCTGGAAATTATCCAGGACCATCATGGCGGAATCACCGTTGACCATCCTGGGAAAGTAAAGACTCTGGAACTAATTTGCCGCACTTACAATTGGAAGTGGTTAGTCATGCAAGTGGCTAAATATTATAAAGAGTGCCTGGTCTGCAACCAAATGAAACCAGATTGCCGGCTACTAATGAGGGTATTAGTACTAGTTCAAAAGGCTGAAGTTCCTTGAACTTCTTTATCAGTGGATCTTAATGTGGAATTACCTGCATCTGATGGCTACGATGCCACCATAGTAGTGGTGGACCGTTTTACAAAGTTCACCCACCTTATTTCTGCAAAACCTCAGTAACCACGGCTGAGATGGCTAGGCTCTTTGTCTCTCATTTGTTTGCTCTTTATGGGGTCCCCAAGAAAGAATTAGCAGTTGTGCCCCAGTTTACCTCTGTCTTTTGGGAAGAGTTATGTAAGACTCTTCAGATTCGCCCCTGCCATTCAATTGCCTATCATCCCTAATTAGATGGGCAAACTGAACAAGTGAACCAGTGCTTGGAACAATTTCTGCAGTGTCACACTGCCAAGGATCAATCAGATTGGGTTTCTCACCTTCCCATGGCCCAGTTTAGCTATAACATTACTCAACATGCATCTATTGGTTGTTCTCCATTTTCGCCAACCATGGGTTTAACTCCGCATTCAACATGGAGCCCAGCTTTGGATCCAAAGAAGAATCATTCTTGGACTTTGCTAAGTCTATTAATAAAGTACACCAGGGGGTTTCCACAAATTTGAAGGAAGCAATGCAAGTATATAAGGAGAAAGCCGATGGAAAGAGATGGGTAGGTCCTAAATACAAGGATTAGGAATCTCGTGTTGCTTTATGCTCAAAATTTGCCTATCAAGCAGCCATGTCAAAAGCTTAACCAAAGAGGATTGGGTCTTACTGAGTTGTCAGAAAGGTGGGCCACGCCTCATACCAGTTTGATCCCCCTCATTATAGATTTTAAGTCTTTCATGAAAGCAAGTTGACATTATTTGAGGGCCCCACACCAGAGACTCCTGATGCTTATCTTGTGGATGGGTAGCAGAATGGGAAGTGGATGAACTAGTAGCCTCCCACCAAGTAAAAAGAAGGCTTAAGTACCTAGTATCCTGGAAGGGATTTGATGCAGCGGAAAACAGTTGTGTACTAGTATGTGACTGCGCACATGCCTAAGACCTGATTGAAGTTTTATACAACCGTTTCCCCCAGGCTGCCTGACCTCAGTTGAAGCTAACTGTTGCCTTTATGAAGTTGGCTCCAGCCCACAAGAATTTTTCCTTGCTGAAAGCCCCTGGAGGAGGGTGGAGCCCCAAGAGAATGAGAGGTTAATGTCATGGCTTGATTACATGAGCGTGAGAACCAACTGTAGGACAAAGCTGCACGTCAGGAGGCCATAACATTGAAGTTGTTAGGCCTCTTTGACCTTAAGCGTACCCTGTACCAACGCTGGATACAGGTAAATTATGCCCAGTTTGGTCTTGGCAATATACATGATGCTCATCCTAGCATTACAGCTGGACGTTAAAATGCACCAGCTACATTCTGAATCCTGATGGTTCTTTATGGGTTGCTCAAGGAACAGGGTTTTGAAACCCGTTTTTTAAACTAATATTTTGAAATTGGGTTGAGTCCAATTAGAATCCATAGCTTAAGTTTGGTCAATTTTGAGTTACAGGACCCAGGCTGATGGTAGCGTGCGCCTATTGGTACACTTAAGCTTAGCACCACTTCTGCCTAATTGATGAATCGCTCATCATTGTTTAGGTATGCTCCATTAAGACCCACTTTCCTCATTGGTTGAATTCACATAAATAATTCCCATTATTTTATGCTTTTTTGAATATGGTTCCTTAGTTGAACCTGTATTCAGAACTCGTCAAGAAGTTCTTTAACAATTTAGCCAATTCATTTTATCCAAATTAACTGCAGTATCCAGTGCACCTGTGGGTCGCCCTTGTCCCCTCCAGATCAAAGCACCAAAGCTCAGTAGCACCAATCTCCACCTGGTTATGGATTCCTTTTGGGGTCCAACCAGGTTCTGTTGTTTCTTAGTTATTTATTTTTATAGACTGCGCTTACACCCTCACCCTAGGTCACTTCTGCTCTGGCACCCTCTGCGGTGCTCTATTTCAAATATTTCTAATGTCTGGTTTCCTGGAGGTGTGGCTGTGCATCCTGCAACACCTTGCTGGGAACGAGAGAGTTACAGATGCTTTCTTGACAGGCCTAACAGATAGGTTTCCAACATATTATTAAAATGCCCCATTAAAAGCTCTTTATAGTAAAGAATATGTTATTTTAGATCAATCGGCATGAAAGATTACAAGTGATAGCACTGATGATCCTGAAAAAGATCTAATAAGATTAGCACAAAAAATCAGATTTTAGTCTGATACAATCATAATCTGGTTGAAAAAGTTGCAAGAGAAGGCCAGACAGCAAATCAAACCCGCCAATCTTTACCACATTTAGAATTTCTTATTTACTTTTTACTACCACAATTGCATAATTGCTACATGGAGTCAATTAGATTTCATCTTGTAAGTATCATATGTTACTACCTATAAGTGCAGAGATGAATACTCTTTTAAGTCCTTAGGAAAGTAGCTATTAACAAAAAAGTATAATGTAAGTCCAGTGGATCATTCCCTGTGCCTGGATACGAGGCATTCCCTTTTGCACTAAAAAAGGGGTCAAGAAGGCGGCCGTCGCCCTCATCACCCAGGGCGATTTAGCCCTTGTGGTGTACAAGAGGTGAGTGACTGCATACCCTATTAAGGTTGCCCCCTTTCCCCCTATCTGACCATGCAAGAACTATTTCATCATATTAGGGGTTTGTGCGTGAAGGTGGCAGCGGCAATAGAACGCTAACCAAAGGGAAATGATGAGCAATTGACCCAGTGACAACCTCAGGGTCCAATGAAAAGGGAAAAAAATATAAAACCAATTGGGGGTCCAACTCCAGTAACAATTTTAGGTTCCGCCAAAGAGGCGAAAATCTCTGGATAAATTGTTATATGACTCTAGTTAAATTGAGGGTGATAAATCTCTTTGATACTCAATGGGACTGGGGACCCATGGCCTGGCCATGGGTGCTGCCAGTCACCCAAACAAAGTGTCACTGAGCCAAGCAAAATTGTGGTGGTGCAGAAAAATTTAGTGGCAAAATTTAAGTGAGGGTTGGATGGCCAATGGAAACTTGGTTTGGCATTGAGTTAATTATTTGATATTGTTCCACCAAAAATTGGTTGTGATTGCAATAACTTTGTTCATGCTTTCCCATTTATTCCCCAAGCCCTTGGGCCTTAAGGCAACTGTCCCTCACTGGTATGGTTGTCAGTTTATTCACAAATTTTTATTTGTAATAAACAAAAACTCTTTTCAAGTTGAAATTTTCAGTTATCCAATTTTTTCTTGTGTTTGTCGCTGCCACTGCCCAGAACTAATTTCCAATGGTTGTGTAACGACTGGGACTTAGTGGAAATTATTATGACGCTGCTACCCCCTCTTATCAAATGGGATTACCAAGCAAGTGGCATGTTGGGGATATCCCGTTTGTGGACTCCCTATGCTGTTTAGACTTCCTGTTGTTATTGGAGATTATCTCTCCCCTCTGGGCGAGGTTTAATGAACTTGCCACTTGTTCTCACCCAATGGTTCCTCAGTGCATCCTGGACCCACCATGGTTCCTGACAAGTTGTCTGTAATAAGATACGTTGTTGCCTGATGGCCACAGTCTTGTTGTTAGTTGGGATGCTGGCTATGGTGGTTGTTAGTCGCCACTACCTATTAACTTCTATTCCTTCTGCTATCAAGTTATATATTTGCAAAACCCAGCTTTCTGGGTTGCTTTTTGGGTGCTCATGCACCCCAACTTACAACCAGTGTCAATCTTATTTGCCATTTCCATGACATATATAGTCAATTTTGCGTCAGTACTTCCCATTCAATATTGTTTTAAGGGGTGATGTCAGATACCAAAGTATCAGACATAATATAAAGAATCTAAATAAATGAAACTTAAAAGAGTTGACTTCCATAACAAAAGGGGGCTCAAAAAGATTCTTTGATTTACTATACAGATAAATCAAAATTAATAAGGCTCAATTTGATACTCAGAAATCTCCATTTCTCAACGTTTGTCCAAAATCCCTCAAGTAAAATCTTGATTAGCCAAAGTAGTGGACCATCATAATATGAAACAACTTCTCTATTGGATGGCTTGCAAGGCAGTAAATTAAGCTGTATCCTCAAGAGGGTATGAATCTGTAATCTGCACAATTATCAACTTAAATAGTAAAAAGCCTTATCTGAACAGGTCATTTAGATTATGGTTTCTACCTTTAGAAATTATGCTAGAAAGGCAATTATAGGTCTGAATGTGCTACCTGACTAAGAGCCTCCCATTCCAATAGTCTCTCCACAATAACTAAAATGTTTGTACCTTTATGAGGATTATATCATTTCAAGTTAAATATAAATACTCCAAAGTTATTTCATCATAATTGTATACTTTTAAACTCATATCTTTATTTTTCTGACCTTTCTTCAATAAGTCCCTTCAACATTACCATAAAATAAGTACTATACTTGCTGATAACTAAGCGATACTTGTCCACCCTTAAAATAAATAAAATACTCACAATAGTCTTAGATTTGAAGCAACTAAGCCTGTCAGGCTTCTTAGAACAGCACCATTAATCCCCTCAACAATGAAAGCCCTACAGATGGTTTCAAATAACAAACATTTGGTCTCTATCTCAAATCTCATAATATAATTTGGTGCACAATACTGGTAAATCAGTGTATATGTTTTGGATCTAAATAATAAACAAAATGACTTAATTAAGTTAGTACTATCCAAATCTGAATATAGATTTTATTTTAGGTTGATAAGCTAAAATCCTGATGAATTAGGTTATCAGATTGGATATTTATTGAATTTAAATTTGAGCCTTTAGATCTGAAATAGCCTTTGAGTATTTTATCTTTTTTAAATCTATCTTAAAGAAACTGATTATTAAATTCATCCTTCTTATATTTGCCCAAAATTTTAACTGAAATACTGATGAAAATTTTTAATAAATTTATTTTATAAGGCTTTTATATTTGTCAGATAAGTGCTTTCTTGTAGAGCTTAATCTCTCATAAAAAAGCCTTTTAGCATTTTGTTCCAATTATTTTTTTATATATTGGTCTACATATTCCTGCCAAAAATAAAAACTAAAATAATTTATTTGAAATTTCTGGTAATAAATAAATCTTAAATGATAGTAATAAAAAAAGCATTTGCAACACTTGTATCTTGAAACTAGCTTCTAATGTGATCTATAATAAAAGCAAATGTGCATGTATGTGTGTAATGACTAGCCAAAACTATGGGATGTAGAGCTTTAAAATCTTGGATATAGGTGGATGGGAGAGGGTCCATGTGCACTTCAAAGCCAGATTTTTAATTTTTATAAAACAAAAAGTTTGCATATAAGAAATAAAAAGTTATATGTTTTTAATGGCAATAGGTATAATATTATGGCTGAGCAATTTGACATTTAGTTGATTAAATAGTTTAAGTGGTTTAGCCAAGTCGTTGGTGGTCATTTGGCTAGTTAATTAGTTAATCATTTTTATATGTAGTAAGTGATTGGTTTTTCAATCAATAAATGGTTTTACCAAGCGGTTAATGGTTTTATGTTGATTAATACGACCAATTAGTTTTGGCTGAGTGGTTGGTGGCTTTATATTGATTCAATATTTTATAAATGTTTTTGGGTGAGTGGTAAAAGCTTTTTATTTTTTTGAAAGGTTTAATTTTTCTTAAACTTCTATTGATATCTATCTAACAATATAAAAACTGATTGATTAGTATCATCTGTTAATTTATCTAACCCACAAACAATTATAGGAAAAATGGGCTATCAATATCAGACAATTTGCGCGTCAAGGAGAGATTTTGGCTTCCATTTGGGGTACTCCAATACCCATGACAGCATCTACAGTCTTCAAGGCATTGCCATTATGATTATTTGTGAGTAGGATAAAGAGGGAGATAGTTGCAGGAAATATTATCTCTGACATCAATCCTTTTTCAAATGCTAAACTGTGCGCATGCAAGAGTCTTGACCACGCTTCACACACTGAGGGCAACTAGTTGTGTTGGGTGGGGGAGATTATTCCATCCATCCCAGGTGTACATTAAGTCCAAATCCCTTATTTTCCTGTATATAAACTTAATGCATGGATCAACAATTGTCTCGTCATTTTAATCTCATCAGTTTTCCCCATATGTGCATCAACCAGATTTGTTTTTCCATTTTCTTCATGGTTATGGTGGATCAAATTGACAATTGTTCATTCATTTTTGTTCTGATAATCTGAGTATACATTCCTTAGCTAGATGGAGCATGAAACACTCCTAGGGAATGATTCCAGATTTTCTTTGCTGAGGAGGCTAAAGCTGTAATCACTAGAGAGACAGCCATGACCATCACTCAAACTAATGAGCGTGAGCCCTCCATTGGTTAGTGTGGTTCCTTAGAGGATGCCAGTATCTTAATAAATTATATAATCTAAAAGGTTTTCTTGAACGTAATTAAGAATTTATCAAGATACAGTGAAATAACCCAGCACTCTATTATTAGCAGAGCGCTGGGTTTTTATAACTTTAGTGAATTGTGGAGCGATTATTGTAGAATATTTATTATGACAGGGTGTGCAATTTTCTTCAGAGCGCTAGGACTTTTGTGCCATATTGTGTTTACATATTGAGGGAGGCCCTTTTTGAAGTTCACTCTGACAAAATTTGCTAATTATTAGGGCTCTAGCATCCTTACGTTATCCTTTGATACTTCTAAAAATATTTTTTGATCATCTGAGGGTACTCTGCAAGATCAGCTTTAACAATTATGCCTTTGTTGGTGATTTAATCAAATACACTAAGTTGAGTACATTTTCACCACAATCCTCGCAATTTTTTTATGTAAAGTTAGGCCAAACTAAAATTTGTGACAAATATGATTTTTACTTCTTTTGGGCAATCCTAAATTTGAGATGAGAGGAGCAGCGGATACCCAACCTTCATCAAAGTTATGCCCTAGATCAGCTATCTTTTCCAGTGGGTATTCTCAGGGCTCCTTCCCCTTCCTCAATTGGAAGGGATATATTTTCTGGTCCAATTTGATGGACATGGAAGGGGCCCTTACAATTTACATGATATAAGATCTAAGATAATTGAAAAAATAACTGCGTTGCCAATAATTTTTAATGAAATTGACTGCTTAGGCTCATGCTGTAAAATGATGGGTTATAAATAAAATTTTTGAGTACACGCAGCGCCAGATAGATTACTATTATTTAATGTCTATAAGTATAGTAACTAGTATCTTACCTCAAATAAATGAGAATTTAGTAACTAGCAGGTAAATTAATAGACGTGGGTGAAGCTGCAGATACCTAATAGGATCACATAAAAGATAATAAAAATTATAAATTTTTACTGCAAGCAAAGCTGAAGCTTCACAGCTGATGTCTAATAATAAATGCTATAATGTCTGTTTGGTAAACTAAGAAATAAATAAGATTTCATAAGCTCTAATAAAATTAATAAAAAACCGTTTAGTTAAAACTTTTATAACTATCACTGCATGTAGTTGCAAACACCTGTATCCACAAGCTAATGCTGTGTAAAAATGACATAGCATGGTCAAATCTTGTTCTGGTTAGGACAAACATTGTTTTCTCTATCTCTCTTATTATTATTTATTTTGTGGATGTGGAGTTGAAAAGGAATACTAGGGTGGTTGTCATGCAAGGTGGTTCTTGCTACTACTGAATCCTTTTGATATGATATTTGTCCTATGGCTTGGGGTATATTCAAAATCTAGGCAATTATGATATCATAGCATAATGATATTAAATCATTATAAATGGACAATGTTTGAAGCATACTTTGACCAATAAAATCAATTAGATCTAAAATATACTTATTTTAGATGGGGATTAGTAAATTAAGCATATAATGACCAATTAAATCAACTATATCAACTTTAAATGAATTATTGTAGATTACAATTGGTAAATACTCATAATTGGCCAAAAAATTAACTAGTTCTAAGAAAATACTTATTGTAAATGGCAATCAGTAATATAAAACATAGATTGACCATCAAATCAACTGATCAATATTATATATAATGACATGATATAAGTTCTATGGTTGAGGGGTTTTTTCAAAAATCAGATAAGTATGAGATCACAGCATGACAAGATTAGATCATTATAGTGTATATCATTTGTAGCATGATTTTGATCAATAAATCAATTAATTTAATAAATTAAATTATTATAGATGGCAATTAGAAAATTTAGCATAGATGACTAATAAAATTGACTAGATGTAATGTAAATGATTTATTGTAGTTGATCAGTAAATTTAGCATAGAAGGACCATTTAATTAGCTGAGTTATATTATATATATTGAGATGATATATGTCCTGTGTAACAAAATAGGAATCCCAGTTCCCATCTTTAGTGACACAACCCTAGATTAGGGAGTTGCATCCATCAATAAAAGTAATGTTTATATGACCTAATGCTAAAATTGGTTGTAACCATTAGCTCAGCCCAATCAGCTGAGGTATATTGTTGAACCATTCCAACCACCTTCTACTACCAATGAAAGACACTGAACACCATGTCTCATCCTCACTACCAGGCCTCTGGATCAAGGCCTGGAGCTGATCCAGCCTCTGCCACCTGAAGATTTATCAGAGCTTAATCCACTGGATCACTATGGATTCATTAGGGCTCTGGCACCTAATTAGTGCTACATGCCAAGGTGCAGTTTTGGTTAAGCATCTTTGGACCACTCAGTTACATTGGGATGTATTGGATACATGGCTGAAAGTGGAGCAAAGCCCTTAAAAGTTGAGTGGTACCTCAAGTGCAACACTCTAGGACCAACACAGAATTTGAAAAAGTATAAAGCAGAAAAAAATTAAGCTAAAATATACTCATGCTTTAAATCACCATCCACATAGTAAAAATTCCAAGGTGAGGATTGTCCCATCAATCCATCCTTGAAATATGGAAACAAAACAAAAAGAAGGTTAAATTATTATATTACAAAAAAAGTTTAAATGATTATTGACTAGAAAAACCAGCACGTTTGCTAACTTCAAACACACTGAATTGAAAACCTAATCATGTGAAAAATATCTTGATCGTCCAAATCCATCATATTGACCAGAAAATGACTTTCCTATTAATTTGAGGTAAGTTCTATATTATTTTCATTATAAAAAAATATGCAACAAATTTTTTGTCACATCCTATGGCTGGGGTATATTTAAAATCTAGGCAAGTATGAGATTATAGTTTGAGGAGCTCAAATCATTATAGATGGATTTTTTGTAGCAAACTTTGACCAATAAAATCAACTAGATTTAAAATGCATATTGTAGATGGTTATCAGTTAATTTAAAATAAATTGACCTACAAAAACAATTAAATAAATAAAATGAGGTAATATAGATAGATATCTGAAACTTTATCATATAATTGATCAATAAATTCAACTAAATAGTAAAGACTAATTAAATTAAAACTACTAACCTTATACTTGAAACATTGGAACATTCAAGTCAACTAAACAATTATATATATATATCTTAGAATATTTTTGTCAGTCTATTTGAGATAGGTTAGCATATTCAGAAAAGAGGTTAATATACCTATGCATAAAGATGTTTTATTTTATAGAATTAATTTCCTAAAAGCCCACAACTAAATGCTACCTAATTTAATCTAATTTAAATAAATTTTAAACTATCTACCAGCTATTTTCCTGCTGTCATACACAGTTTTGATTAGGATATTACAACCATTACTTAATTAATCTACCCATCTCAATTATTATTCTTTTAAAATTTAAATTTTAACACAAAACTAGTATCATACCATAATAGTAAATAAAATGTTAAGATTTTTTCTAACAACCTAAAGTCATAAGCCATATATTATGCACTTAAACTTTTTATCATATGGTTAAATTTTATTTTTTATAAAATACCATTGAATCTATTAATTTAGCCAGATATCCACCAACTTTAGATTAAAAGCATTGGTTCTATATTTGATTTTAACCAAATGACACTTGTTTAACAATACTATTGAGCTTATCAAATTTTGTAAATTACATTACTAACTGGTAAGTAAAACCATTGAAGCTATTGTAAGTTTAAAAAGATACATTCATGGTTTTTATCAATCAGAAGTACAAATCTCTTTTAAAATTTTTTGCACTATTTCATCACAGTGCTTTGTTTGAGTAAATTTATAAAATTAAGAGAACAAAATGCTATTCTTGATCTTTTAGCTTTGCTTTTTTTAAATTTTGCTAGCTTACATCTTTAAACAATGTAATCTTTCTTAAAGTTGACACACAGTAATAATCTTCTACTCTAAGCTTAAGATTAATTTAGGAAGAAAAACTATTTATACAATGCATTAGGTTAATTAGTAACCTGTGCAATAATATATTATACTATTGTGATATAATATTAAAATATCATTATCAGCATTGTTAAATTATTATTATTATTATCAGTATCATTATTAGTTTACCATTAATGTTATTATTAATATTATCATAAAGTATTATCATTGGTAAAGCATAGTTGTCCCAAGGTCATCCCACCTCAAATAAAATATCATACATTATTGTATCATTATAGGGGGTGCTAATAATCTTTCTTTAACATCACTCAATTGCTAATATTGTTTTGATTTTAATTCACCAAAGCCAATAAACATATATTGGAGATTAATTATGTTTATTAATAATAACTTGCAGTATGCCGCTGAAACTAAAGGAGGCCACCTGATGGCTGTGCTAAACCCCTTGGTAATAAGTGTACGTTCTTAGAAATCCCAGTATTTACAGGCACTTTTCAATTAACGCTTAGAGATCCACCCCCTACAGACTTTTTCCTCCAATTTTACCATAAACAAATGTTATACCACCATATTTTCCACTCCATGAAAATCTTACCAGTGTAACATAACATCCACATTTATTGTGGGGTAGTTGACCCCATCTTAATTGAGAAGGTATCAGAGCAGCAGGAGAAGTTATTCCCTGTTTCTACTTTTCTCAAAGGAAGCTTTGATTGCAACTGATTTGATTTAGGATTTATCACTGCAGAGGCAGCTTATTAAGCTGCAAAGGTAAAAGCTGAAGTTGAAATTTGTGGAGTGTCACGCATTATAAGTGTGAAATGCACTCAATGGAATAAAGCTTTCACTATTTATTATTTTGACAACCTTCCCAGTACCCTCCCTCGTGACTTTATTAACAAAACCTGATTAGTGCTTAAAAATTTATGGAGTTATCAAACGGTTTGAGTTATAAAGCTTCTATTTAATGCCAAAGCTCAGCAGTGGCAAAGCTATCACTGTCATTGAATCCCATGAACAGATCTGGGATGAATTGTCTAAAATCCCAAGCTGCTTTTTTATACTTCATGATGCTACCCACTCTGAATCATTTTCTGTCCTTCCTTAAAAGGCAGTCCCCATTTTCACTGAGTACAAAAACCTGAGCCATAAGGCACATGCTTGCCCCTTCCAAGGGAAGGAGCAGGATGATCCTGAGGAGGTAATTTTAATGGATGACCAACGTTCTGAGTTTGCATTAACTGATTCTTATAACCTTTTGCATGGGTTGATTCAAGTGAATATTTAGTTGTGGCCCCTATGTCCGCTAAACAGAGGAAAGCACAACAAAAAGTGGTGAAAAGAGCTTCCAAGAAGGTAGCACAAGAATTGAACCCCCTTATACACTCAAGTCATGATGACACTGGCAGCTTAACCTCTTCCCAGCACCACCAATGAGTGCCCAAGCAATGGATTACCGTGTACAATACTCAGCAGCATATATTTCAGATCCATCTGCCACATTATACACTATCTATGAAAATGACAAAAATGATAATAATTATTTTCATGGTAAACCTTCCAACAAATCATATTGTTCAAAAGGTTATACTTAATTTAGCTAAAAACCTCCTCTCCAATCCAAAGTTCTAACTTCACACTCACCTCAAGGATCAAATACAGGTAATCTTCATTACACATAAAGCAAAGATGGTTTTATGGGCGTTGCTGGGTCTAATGACCCATCTCACCGCTCATAGAATGGCCCAGGAACCCAAATCAAGATAGGGACTCTCAAAATTACATGGTTCACAGATTCCGCGTCCTGGGCCAAAAAGCTAAAATCCTTATGCAATCCACCTGCTAAAATCTTGGGAATCCAAGATACACACTGTTTGTCAGGATAGGAAGATAAGTGGTCAAAAGCTATTTTTCTTAAGAACTCCACTTGATCTCAGTACTGTGGGTTCATTATTCACCCTACTAAGGGGCTTAAAATAGTTAAAACTTACATATTTCTAAATGAACTCACATTAGCAAAAACGTTATTATGGAATAATGAGGAGTCACACTCCTTAACATAAATGCCTCCAATAACTCAGCTGACTGAATTGACTTTCACTCAAAAGTATCCCAATTAAATCTCCCAGATACCACCTTTGTGCTGGGTGATTTTAACTGTTGGTTTAATGCTGCAACTGACTGTTGGTTACTAACCTCTCAATACCCACCTGGCCATAATTAATTATTAGTACAAAAGTCACACAGAGGATTATTTGACCCCCTCCTCAGTGATTCTTCTGGGGTAACAAACATGACACAATCACATATACAACAGGGAAGAAAGTTGTCTATGACCCACATTGACTACATTCTTCCCCCTTACACTTTAAGCCAAAAGTATCCAAATTTGATACTACTGTGGTGAGATTTTCAGACCACCAATTAGCTAAAATCACCCTGTCCACACCTTATCAACCCTAATCAACCACACCTGAATAAAGTAATTATTGATATATTATCCAACAAGGAGCTCTCACATTGGATGAGGCAACAAGCATCTTTACCCCATATGGTGTGCCCATTTTGTAAAGACCCTTGGTAACATGAGGTCTGATGAAACAACACATCATTGCTGCTACAAAGTGGATATCCACGCGGCAGCATCACGCATCTAAAGCTGCAGCTAACCGCCTCCAACGCTCTCTTACCCATCTGGAAAGAAACGCCTGACGCAGGGGTTACAGCCATGAATAGACTCTTTAATGGGTTGCTACAACTATTGTTTGAAAGAGTTAGATATTGCAAACCAACACCGTTTAAGATTCTTGGCTGGTTCCTCTAAGATCATTAAAGGGGAAAAATCAATAAGGTACTTTATACACCGGTTTACTGCATGGAAACAAGGTACTTTTACAATTGGGTTCAAACTGGCACAGGAACGTTTGTTTCCTCTCCCAAAGAAGTATCTGAAACAGTTCACTAATTTTACACCACCCTGTATCAAGCTGATAACTGTAACCCAGAGGACATACAACAGTTTTCATTAAAATGGAAAAAAACTTATCTCTTAACTTAACTAGTCTTGTTAGTGTTGTTTCTAATGAAGAACTATGGAATTCTGTACTCAGGGCACCTCGCCGCAAAAGACCTAACACAGATGGTATTCCTTATGAGTTCTTTTGGACACACTTCAAATTTAATCATGCCTTTACTCAAAGCCTCTATCAATAGATGCCTTCTATAAACTCGCCTACTGCCTGGATGTAAGGAGAGTATCTATAACTCTCCTGTTTCCAGCGTGGTGGTTCTCAGTGCACAGAGCCAACACATGGAAACTAGCCGCTAATACCAAGGTTACTAGAGTCCAGCAGAGGTTGCTGGAGCGATAATAACTTAAGGGAAGAAGCGCAATCATGATAGAAAACAATAGACCAAAAATGATGCGGTGCACAAAGTGGAAAGGGGTAAACGTCCCAGGTTAGAGGGAACCTGGGTGACCCAACGGTGCATGAGTTGAAACTTTAATTGAATTTGTAATAAGGTGGTTAACGTAGCACAAGACTTCCTTAAAGAGGTCCACGCACAGGTTTGCTAATGATAACATAAGAAAAACGGTAAATTGGGAAAATGTTTATTGGGAAGTCGACCAACAAGGAGTGTTGGTTATGGGAAACCAAATCAAACAACATTGGGGGAATAAGGGGTTTGTTGAAGTGGGCCCAAGCACCAACCCACCAATAAGCCAACAATACCATCTAAATTAATTGAATATGGCAAAACTGACTTCACTCATGTGATCAATTGAAGTTAAATCTGACCCAAAGGTGTCATTTCATAAATGAAATGGTATTTAAAACCCCGTTACTCAACTAACTGAATGGAACCATCTGCATTAATTTGATAGACCATCCATTTTAACACCTGGGCTGACATAAGGGGCTGGGCATTTGGCACCTCACTAGTACCAACCTGGGCATATTTTGCCTGTACCCAGCGTTGGTCTAGCGTATGCCTAAGGTCAGGGAGGTCCTGTAACTTCACCTTCTTGGCCTCCTGGCGCCCAGCCTTAACCTTGGGTTGGTCCCCACTATTGTAACAGATTGGGGGGCACCTGATCCATTCATTGGTTCGGATTGGGTGGAAGTCAATCCAAATGTGGACCTGGTTCAACGGGCACCAAATTTGGTAGGTTTGGAGATGGGCAAAATCGCCATCCTGAATCTGAATTACCTCCATGAAATGATGATGGGCTTACGTGGGGCGTGGATGGTGATCTGGTGGGATGGCAATTCTTCACTAATGATGTGGTGGTCGGGGTTCAGAGGAGCTTAATAAAATGAAGAGCCTGATCAATAGTTGCAACATATTATTTAAGGGAAGACGCGGCAGCCCTAAAGGCCAGTTGTGTCTTCTATGAGGAAATTACAAATAAAGGACTTTGCTAAGCTCAGAATTTTATTGAATTTATTTTAGTGAGAAAAGAAGAAGTTGGATCAGATTCAGGTCATGAGCTCCGCCAGTAAGCTCAGTGTGGCATTGGCGTCATTCTCGGCCCTATCCTGGTCCCAGACCCTGCTACTTGTGTGCAGTATAATGGGAACAGTGGTCCAAGAATATGTGGCAATGACAAGTCATGGCAGTCAGGTTTGGGGATGGGCCTCTGCGGGCCTGTACCTAGTATGGTCAGTAGCTTGGCTCTTACTGCCCAATTCATTTGTTGCATATTGGCGTGAAACCGCCCATTACATTAAACACAACTCAAATAATTTCTTGTCATTTTTGTGAGGCCCCAGGAGGAGGTGGTGGTCCCAGGCGGGGAGGAATGGTACCGCCATGTGATAACAGTAAGATGGTGAGCTTCTCACTTACTTTCATAATAAGAAAAGTGATTTGAGTGTGCAGCTCGAGGACCATGAGAAGGGAGTAATGCCCCGGGGGTCCTGTAACCCAAAAAGGTTGAGCAGCTTTGCCAATGGAGGCCTTGGAAAAAATTCACCAAGTGGTGTCGCAAATTCGTTTTCAAGCGCTGTTGGCTCAGGCAACAGGTGGTGAGACCCCTCTTCCATTGCAGATCGTGCAAATTGTGGATGCACTACCTCCAGAACTTTCCAGGTGGTTGCAAGAGTTGGTTGAGGAGCAAGGACGCCTGCCAGGATCCATGGATGAGTGTGTAGACTGGATTGACTGGGTTGCTTGTCCAGATGAGGCGCAAGATGAGGCGTGGTCATCTTTGTTGACCAAGGAGCAGGGTCAAGGTTCAGTGGAGGAATATGGGCGGATTTTCCGGCCATTGGTGAAAGCAGTGAGG
Organism: Massospora cicadina; assembly: GCA_022478985.1. Classification (NCBI taxonomy): domain Eukaryota; kingdom Fungi; phylum Entomophthoromycota; class Entomophthoromycetes; order Entomophthorales; family Entomophthoraceae; genus Massospora; species Massospora cicadina. Next base: position 290,727 of record JAKSZP010009227.1, read on the forward strand.
GTTTTGGACTTGCAATCATCGCGAATGTTCAGACAGGGGCTGCAGACGGACATGTTGGCTGCCATGGTGGCTGCTAAAGTTCAGGGTTCATTGGCGGAGGAGATTGCCTTGGCAATAAAGATGTAAAATCAGTTGGTGTTGGCCCAAAACTGGAGAGAGGATTCATCATCCCTGGGAAGAGTCCAGTCGCCCATCATTACTAATAGAGGATGAGGAGGCTGGCGGGGTTCTCTACGGAATTTTAGAAATGTTCATGGGGGCCCCCATCAGGGTGGCAGTGAAGAGTCGGGAAGAGCAGGTCCAGGACCTGGACAGTGCTATAGCCCCTGGCCTACTTTACCCACAAACTTGCAATCTGGAAATGCTTCTAACATTAAACCTTCTTCTTCACTTTATCCCAGCTTATTTATTCCAGTCGAGCTATACTCACATGGCCAGACTGATAAGGTGCTGACCCTGGTGGATACAGGGGCCAAGGAGATCTATATGGAGCTTGCCTTAGCAGAACATTTGCAGTTAGAAATGAGAAGAATCCAGAGGTGGTGTTTGCAGATGTATTAAGAAGAGCCCCCTCATGGGTTCTGGAGCCCTTAATTGTCATTTGGCAGAAACCTTTTTGGTTGAAAGAGGGGTCTGTGCAATTCGGAAATCTGGCCCACCCCGTGGTGCTGGGGATGTGATGGTAGCATCATTTCCAGCCACAGATCGATGTGTTGCAGAAAACAATTACCTTATTACCCCATATTGGGCCTCGCATGATGTGGAAGATGGAGGTTGGGGGCGACATCCCAAGTGGATGCAGGAGCTTAGGAGGAACGCAGGAGGTAGATCTCCCACCCAAATACAGTGACTTCGTGGTCATGTTTGGGTCTATTGGAAGTTCATCTTTCTCCCCTATGGGCTCATTTGCATTTTCCTTTCAGTTCAAGGAGGGTTCAGACCTCCCTAAGGAATGTCCGGTCTACCCTCTAAATGAACAGGCCGTGGAAGCTCTGGAGAGCCACGTAGAGTCCATGCTAGACAAGGGTTTGATTGAGCCCTCCAGGTCTCCGGTGGTATCTCCTGTGTTAATAGTATCAAAGGCGAGTGGCGACTTATGCCCATGTTTGGATTTTCGTCATCTAAATGCAGTCACGGAGCTGGATCCATATCTGATGCCACTTTTGGAGGATATTCTTCCGATGGTTAATGGATGCATGGTGTTTACAAAGCTCAACCTGGTGTATGCATTTAATCAAATTCCAGTGAGGCCAGAGCATCAGCAATACACAGCGTCAAGTGCCACCTAGGGGTGTACCAATACTGGGTAATGTCATTCAGGCTGAAGAACGCTCCAGCAGTGTTCCAACAGATGATAGATCATGTCCTTGGGGGAATGATTGGACATTACTGTGCCGTCTATATGGATGACATCCTAGTGTTCTCGCGGTCCCAGGAGAAACACATTCACAACATTTGAGAAGATTTGGGGGTGATTGGCCAAATGGGTTTGAAGTTGAAGCCTTCAAAGTGCGAGTTCAACCAGAGTTCAGTGACGTTTCTCGGCAACGTGGTGTTCTGGAATGGATTAGGGGTGTGTCTGGATAAGCTCCGAGCAGTTTGGGACTGGAAGGCTCCCAGAGATCAGACAGGGGTGCAAAGTTTCTTGGGTACCTTGAACTTCCTTCATCAGTTTGTGAAGAATCTCTCCCAAACGGCCTTATCACTTACGCTGTTGACTCAGGACGTTCAATTCATATGGGGAAAGGAGGAAGAGCGGGCATTTGAGTTACTAAAGGGTAAGTTACTTACTGCGCCAGTGTTGTCCCATATGGATCAAAGGAAACCTTTTGTGGTTGAGACAGATGCCTCAAATTATGCTGTGGGGGCGGTATTGCTTCAGGAGGGGGAAGATGGGTTGGAGCATCCCGTGTGCTACTACAGCTGTAAGCTGCTCCTCATGGAAATGAATTACCCAATATATGATAAAGAGCTGTTGGCAGTGATGACAGCCTTTCGTGAATGGCAACATCACCTCCTCTATGCCCGACATCCTTTTGTTATCCAAATGGACCACAAGGCCTTAGAGTACTATTGCCAAACCAGGAAGATGAACCAGCAACAAGCCAGGTGGCATGTGGAGCTGGTCCGCTATGACTTCCGGGTGGAGTACCAGCCTGGCACTTCAAATTTCCTGGCAGATTGGTTGAGCCGAGATGGAGCTTTTGTGTATGAGAAGGAGGAATTGGATGAGTTCAACACTGCAACGATGCTCCGTCTGGATCAGTTTGCAATGGTTGAAGATGGAGGGTGTGAGTTGGGGGAGGAGGTTTGCTGGAAGCAGAGGAGCGTGGAGTTTGCATGAAGGTTGAAGGCTGAAATGATGGAAAGTCAGCTGCACCAATACCACGCGGATTTCATGAAGAAGGTTGTGGTGCTTTATGACAAATCGCGGGTATGGGTGCCCAACCCATCATTATGGTGGAAGGTAATCCAGGCTTTCCATGACCATCTATTGGCGGGTCATCCGGGGGTGAGGAAGACAATGGAGTTGGTGCAGCAGGAGTATTTGTGGCTGGGCCTTCATAAGGATGTCCAAAAGTATGTGTGGGAATGTCTGGTATGTGCAAAGTCAAAGCCATCAAGGAAACCGCCCTCAGGAAAGTTGAATCCGTTGCCAATACCGCAGACTCCTTGGAGTTCAATCAGCATCAATTTCATAGTAGGACTTCTGAAGGTTCAGGGGAAGGACGCAATTATGGTGGTTGTAGACAGACTTACCAAATATGCTGAATTCTTCCCATGCACTGGGAGTTTTTCAGTGAAGGATGCGGCAAAAGTTTTCATTGATGAGGTGTTTTCTCAACATGGCCTACCTGAGGAAATTATTTTGGATCGCAGCCCACAATTTGTTTCAAAAATCTGGTCGAGTCTATTGGGAAGTTCAGATATCAGACTGGTCCAGTCCTCAGCATACCATCCGCAATCTGATGGTCAAACGGAGAGGGTGAACCAGATACTTGAGCAGTATCTGCGGTGTTACATGTCCAATCGTCAGAATGACTGGGTATCATGGTTCAGGATGGCTCAGTTCACATACAATAACCATTTGCAATCCTTGTTGGGAATGTCACTGTTTTTTGTGAACCATGTACTCAACCCAAAGTCAAATGGGGGATCTACAAAGAGCGTATGTCAGGGGGCAGATGAAATGATTTGTACCATGTCAGAAATTAGGAAGATGCTATGGGGGAACTTAGAGCAGGCGGTAGCTTGGCAGAAAGGGCAGGCTTATTGGCGAAGGGCGCTGGATCCTTTGTTTAAACCTGGGGACTGGGTTTTGGTATCAGCCAAGAACTATGCTGTCCATATAAAGAGTCATAAGCTGGGTCCAAAGTTCCTGGGCCCAACCGGATTGTCAGAGCGATTAATCAGGTTTTTGTTTGAGTTGAGTTTGTTAGCAGGTTCCAGAGCCCACCCAGTAATTCACGCCTCCCAGCTGCAAGCTTTTGAGGGGTGAGGGGCCTGAGCGTCCCAGTCCATTGAATCCTAAAGAAGGGGAGATCCCAGAATATGAGGTAGAAAGGATACTGGATGCCAAGTGGGTGAGAGGCTGACAGCGGTTGTTGGTGAAGTGGAAGGGCTATCCGGTGGAGGAGTCAACATGGCAGATGATGGAGGACTGTGCACGGTGCCCAGAGAAGGTCTGGGAGTTCTGGTCTTCACAGGGAGGTGATGTAACGGATTGGGGGGGCACCTGATCCGTTCATTGGTTTGGATCAGGTGGAAGTTGATCTGAATGTGGCCCTGGTTCAACGGGCGCCAAATTTAGTAGGTTCAGAGCTGGGAAAAATTGCCATCCCGAATCTGAATCACCTCCACAAAATGATGATGGGCTTACACGGGGCGTGGATGGTGATCTGGTGAGATGGCAATTCTTTGCTAATGATGTGGTGGTCAGGGTTCAGAGGAGCTTAACGAAATGAAGAGCCTGTTTAATAGTTGCAACATATTATTTAAGGGAAGACGCGGCAGCCCTGAAGGCCAGTTGTGTCTTCTATGAGGAAATTACAAATAAAGGACTTTGCTAAGCTCAGAATTTTATTGAATTTATTTTAGTGAGAAAAGAAGAAGTCAGATCAGATCCAGGTCATGAGCTCCGCCAGTGAGCTTGGTGTGGCATTGTCGTTGTTCTTGGCCCTATCCTGGTCCCAGACCCTGCTACTAATGTGCAGTATAATGGGAACAGTGGTCCAAGAATATGTGGCAATGATGAGTCATGGCGGTTGGGTTTGGGGATGGTCCTCTGCGGGCCTGTACCTAATATGGTCAGTAACTTGGCTCTTACTGCCCAATTTGTTCATTGTGTATTGGTGCGAACCTGCCTGTTACAACTATGATGTCATGTGACCATGACACTGGAGGGTCAGAAATGTTGTGATTACATTATGTAAAAGGGGGATCCTAATGATCTGGGTAACTGGCACCCACTCTCAGTCACCAATGCAGATGCTAAAATAGTGACCAAGATAATGTCTAAGCGTCTAGGTAAGATTTCTTATACAGCTATATCACGCAATTAGTATGGGTTTGTTCCCAATAGCTGTATATGGGACAATATCCATGCTGTTGCCAATATATGTCAGTCCAATTCAGATGGTGCCCTCATCTTCTTGGATCAACAAAAGGCGTATGATCGTGTACATTGGAAATATCTTAGGGCATCCATTGAAACTTTTTGCCTTCTTCCTCACTTTATTGGATGGGTGATGCTTTCAATTGAGTCAGCTACCATGGTTATCTGGGGCCCAGGGTTTTTCACTAACCTCATCATCCCACAACGCTGTTTAAAACAGGTTGACCCTCTTAGCCCTTTTTTGTATAACTTTGGACTGAACCCAGTCCTGCGCATCATAGATCAGACCCTGAAAGGCATTACCTCTCTAGGTCAAAACCCTCTCAAAGTATTGGCATTTGCAGACAATTGTGTGGTGAGCTTTTCCAATCCATCAGACGCTTGCTCCCTAGAGCAGATCATCAGTCAATATGAACAAGCAATGCCAAGATCAATCTCCATAATACTGATGTCATACTCCTTGGCAAGAACTATCTTTAGTGGCTTAGTGCAAACTTTGCCGCCCTTTCAGCTAGAAGAACAATTGTCCCATTCCAGACAGCCCCCTCCAATCAACCTGTCGCCACTTATGATTATGGATGGACTTTAGAGGATATGCATCTCTAGTTATAAAGAGTAAACTCTTTTTGAGTATCTCAAGCTGTGCAGCTAGTCTCTATGGCCATACAACAGGGATTGTGTGGAAAGTAGCATTAGTAAATATCCTGATTCTCTCAAATACATGATACACTGCTCATGCTATACCATTTTCTACTGCTTTTTTCAGCTCACTATGGGATATATTGCAATCATGTTTTCTGGGATGGCAACGGGCACCTATCAGGATTAAAAAGCTCTTTGACCCATGTTCCTCATGTGGCATACCCTTAATGACTACCATCAACAAACCACCCATATTTTAAACAAATGTATTGTTCAAGTAACTTGCCCTACCCCAAATGGTCTTCATTAGTCATCAGCAGCAAAAAGCAACTTTACACGAGCCTTAGGGCTGGCAAAACCTATTGTGCCCAATACTCTGATACATTATTTGTACTCTCATCCTAATGCAGTAGGACTCATCACACCAGACCACACTTTAAAGTTATTTCCCGTGTTATTAAGCACTCCAGCTGGAGCTTCCAGCTCATTGATTTGCTACCCACTATGCAATGGGCTAACCCATCTTACCTACAACATTACTATGTTGTGCCTGAGAGTACAGCATCCTTATTCTCAAGGAATAAGATCACTCTAGCAAGAATTAATTTGTTAGATTCATTAGATATCTCTTACTCCTCACAAGAGCAGAAGAAGATGTGGGAGCATACTCATCACCCCTTACTAAACCCTAAAACTAAAGCTCATATATGGAAAAACCTTACAAGGTCATATCAGACAGCGAATAGATTCAACGCCAATGCCAACCTTTGTCCAGTTTGTGGTGGCCATAATACTCTAAACGTATGATAGAGGGATGTCCCACTTCCAGGGTATATGGAGGGAATTTTATCATCTGTTCCAGCTTCCTGAACCTAGTACATTTTACCCTACTGTGATCCTTTTTCCATGAGGGTGCTATCCCCAATTCCCCACTTCTCAGAGCCCTGATAGCAGCTACATCATTGTGGTCCATCCATATCATCATTTAGGAAGCTATCAACAAGGCTTCCCCCACCAAGGTTGAAGTGTTGGTGTGTCTCCATAGTCATCTAACTCACAGCTTCCACTATTGGTTCATTGTATCTATGCCTCATATATGGCATTGCCAGATCCAGTTATGATAAAACCTAGGGTTTCTGGAAGTTGACGCTTATTCCCATATCTGAAAAATTAGGACAACACCCCAAGACCATTCAGTCTTGCCCTCTTTTTCTATACCCCATATCCCTGATGACAGGGCTGGAGTCAGTTAGACTACTGTCCTGGGAACTCATGGCTCCTATGCAGGTTTTCTCTTTCTTTTAATATTTTATTTTATTTTCTTGTTGATAGTGTTGGTCTCATGGTTCTCCTACATCAAATAAACATTATAGGGGGTGCTAGTGTATTAGGAATGGCGTCCCACTATTGCCCCTCATAATGTAGCTTCAAACCTTGTCATTGCAAAATTTGGTATTATTTTGATAAGGGGATAGCAATACATGTGGAGTCACGCACCAAGCCTTGGTCTGAAAAAGCAAGTTAATGAAATTAGACCATATGATCCCAGCCTATCAAATTATGTGCAGGAAGGTTTTACTTCCAGTACTTGGGTTTTGTCCTCCATTCCTATATTCTCACTCCCTACTCCCTATCCTCCTAATCAATGCAGTATATCTTTTTGAAGGTTAGCTCACCTCAAATAAAAAATTATTATATTTTATCATACATTGCATAAGTTTAATTAAGAAACTCTTATAGTTTTTTTTGAAAATTTTTTTACTTTATATATTAGAATTTTATACCTCTGCACTTCTAATTTCCAACCCTTTTGTGGGATGTTTACAAAACATCTATAAAATTTGTCATCTGTGACCCCAAAAACCCCCACATAGAAGTTTTGCAGATTTTTTAATTTTCACTTTAACACCCTTAATTTCTACCATTAGTGTACTGACTATGTGGGATATTTGCCAAATTATGGTGAGTATGTATTTTCATCTGACCTTAGTAACTGTGCAAAATTTCATTAATAGGTTACATAGAAAACTGTTAAATGAAGGGTGCAAGATTTCAACACAAACAAGATTGTAGGTTAATGAAAAGCAATTAAAACCAATTTTTTATAGGTTAGCCAAATGATCGTCAACTGCTTAGTAAAACTATTTAAACTATTGAATAAAAAGAATATTTACTTGCTCAGCTGTAAAAACATACTGATTACCATTAAAGCATATAAAGCTTTCATTTATTACATATAAAACTTTTCATCTTATTATAAAAAAGGTATGCTGAAATGTTGTGTTGCCATCTGACTTTAGAAACTGTGCAAAGTTTTATAAATAGGTTATGTCAGTAAGTGTGTTAAATGAAGGATGCAAGATGCCAACACAAACAAGATTCTGAGTTTAAGAAAAGCAAGTAATAATCAGATAAAATTATTTTAAAATTATCTGTTTTCAAACTGACTTATAATAATCATTTATAATATATACTCAGCACTGTGTATTCTTAGTTGTTTACAGTTTACACTTGGACCTAATCCAATATAAGCTTTAATTTGTAATTGTGAGCAAAAACTTTTCTCTCTCATTGCAAACACTTTTGCAATAAATTTCAATTCAAGTCTAGTAAAGTTTGATAATCTCATCAAGGAGATTAGGTGGCGCCCATGTCAGGGAGCAGTTGGTCAAGTAAAGTTAAGGGCACAGGTGTTGGCCCCACGCCAACCAAATTTTGTAAGCGCCCCAGCGAGTCCAGCAGAATAGATAAAGTTGATAAAAACTGGTGGTTACCATTTCCCCAGAAATTTTGGCCTGGCAAGCATGCTGCAACCAGTTCATCAATACACCGCACTCCCAACCACTTTCATCAGTGGAACACAGGGTGCGTGTTTTTCTGGATATTCAGCAAATGGCACTTTGGGAAATGTTCTTTAGAGATGTACACACACATTTCCCAAACGTGGTGTACATTGCACCCCACTCCATGCCACATGGTTGACTGGATCTTGGCTTCAAAACAAAAGAAGTGGCAAATGAAGCTGCAAAAGTGCGCATAGTCATAGACCTCCTGGACGGTCAGCGGGTAGTCAAAACAAAATGCATCCAATGGACTAAGTCAAATTAAATTTTTGTGACCTTCAACTTTCTACCCACAATGGTTCACTGCACCATGCTTGAGCACCACCTGAAAGCTGGGCTCACCATTTATGGAGAATTACAACTTTTTTAAATGCAGTGCTTTATGCTGATTTCAAACCTGTGCACAGGTAAAGCAATTGTGGTCCTCACCCCATCCATGGGGATAGCGGAGGATCTGAACTAAATCCTACACACCGCTTTTGTAGTAAACAATGGGCAGAAATTCCACTCTTTCTGGGTCACCGTGGATAGCGCGCCTCCCATCTGTATGTTCTGTCACACTTTTGGCCACAAGGCCCACACCTGCCCTATCAAAGAGGGCATTACTCATCAAAAACTTATCTCAGATGCAATGGGTGGAGCAGAAGCCCATTATGAACCAGCATTAGACACCAGCAAAGCCTTCCCATGGGGAGCGTAAGGCTGTTACATTATTGTGAAGCCAGTGTCTCCACAAGAGTGGAAGAAGGCCAAACAGGCCCACAAGGCGGTGGCCAGGGAGGTGGCCAAGACTGCATCCACCATCCTGCCAGCCCAACTCCAGGAGGACATTGAGACTTTTTCAGTGGAAGCAGCTTTCAAATCTCTCAATCAATCAGATTGGGATGCCCAAGCTGACTGGGCTGCCCAAGCTGAAATTCCAATGGATGAGTTGGTTTCACCCAATCAACGCGCTCAAGCATCAATTTGGGTCTGAATCACTCACTGGCAATCCTGCCAAAATTCCACCTCTAAGTGATGGTGCACTGCAAATGCACACACCGCAAAAAACTTGGCCCACAGCAGGGAAAAAAAGTGAAGGCAAAGGCCAACGCGAACCCCACTGCTAAGGCTAACCATACCGACATTTACTCTATAGCATCACATACCCAAGGCGCCACCAAGTGCCATGAAGAAAATGAGAAGACTGAAGGGCTCAG